>VZRV01009520.1:24187-57662 GCA_013398115.1 Falcunculus frontatus | reverse complement strand
GGGGCGGGGGGGGGGGGGGAATCAAACTTATTTTACAGTATTTGAGTTTTATTAATAAATCTAGTGACCTCTCATCACAGAAGAACAAAAGAGCAGCTTGGTTTTGCAGTAGACAAAAAAGGTCAGAATTTATACTCAGAAACTGAATTACTTTTCTGTATTGTAAAATTATTTTTAACCCTCTGAAAACCAGACACACATTAAATCCTTACAAGTTAGTGCATGAGGTCATCAGTTAAAAGCTACTACATGAGGTATGTAGGTTTCTGGGGTGCTGAGGAAGAGCTATTTCACCATTGCTCTTCGAGAAGAGCTCAAGGGATGGCATCAAGCCACCAGTTAAATAGAAAGCGCATCAAAAAACACAATTCATGGCAGGAAAAAGAGAAATTAGTCCACACAGATCCTGAAAAAGGCAATATAAATACAACTCTAGTTACTTGTCCAGGTAGGAACTCAGAAGAAGGTGTTCAGGATCACTACAGACAGAATCCAAGCACTACTGAGGCAGAAGAGCCAAGGATTTAACAGTGAAATGCAAAGCAAAGAAGTTATTTATTTTCTAGAAAAAAAATTACAGGTTTTCCTCACTACAGTAGAGATAAACACTGCCACTAGAAGAATCGTCAACAAATTTTAAAAAAAGTTCAGATGGGGTATAATATTATGAGAACAGGGACTGAACCATACAACAAAGGCAAAAATAATACAAAATAGTAATAAAGCCCATTGTGCCAGGAAAAAAAAAGAAAAAAAGAGGATAGCAAGAATAATTCACAGTTTGCCAAATTAATACGAAAAGAATCATACACCTTTTGGCACTGGAAAAATTAATATCTTCTAGAACACCAAGACAAGCCTATCAAAACAATCTTATGAAAATTTCATACACCTTTCAAGGAGGACAGAAAGTCTCTCTCATTAGATGTTTAAAGGGCTGAAAATAAGAACTATTGGAATAAGCAACAGAAAGGTAACAGGTCTTTTCAAGGCACACCTCAGTTTCAAAAGCTGATAAAACCTACAGTAGGACATGTTTCCAGAAGGCCTATGCCAAGCTGTTTTCTTGCAGCTACTAAAACAGGAAAAGGATCTCTTCTCTGCTCATGCAGAGATCCAGACATGGTTGCTTCAGCACACCTTGAATCTCCAAAAAACAATGCAACTTTTAAGGTCTGTAAGCAAGCTGTGAGTGTCAGACTTTATTTAAGCCTTCATTTTGTGCAATTGTGACCCATGTCCTCTAGTCTTGGGAAAAAGAAGAACATTAGAATGCCTCTCTTGCTTTTCAAAACAGTTAACCTGTTACAACAGGAGGACTTACTAAAAATTTAAAAATTAAGAAAAATAAAGCTTAAAAAAGGCCAGACCACTTCATATCTGCTTAGAAAGGTAGAGAGAAGCTCACAAAAAAATGGCATATTACCAAGATGTCAGTTCAGTCAGATAACATAAATATTCAGACTTTGCAGAAAACTTGAATTGCTTCCTAGAGAAAAACAGAAAAAAAATTTTAGCAGAACTAATGACATACATAAAGAAAAAATAGGGACACTAATGTTACAGCCTCATATAAGAAATTAAATTCACTAATCATAGCAACTAATTAAAAGCATAAAGTAATTTCATATTATGCAAAGTAATTCCACATTTATCACCTGCCTGTTGCGTGTACTTCAGAGGGAAGCAAATAACATAACTGCATGAACTATTTTTTACTCATTATTATTGCATTTGAAAACGATACACAGTCATACTACGATATACAAAGCTAAGCTACCACTCACAGTGCTTAAGAAGAAACTCTCCATGTGGATAGGTCGCTAACACAGGATGTCTTTCATGCTCCTATCTGGAATATATTAACTATCAGCTCAGAATGGGTACTAGTCTATTTGAACCACACATCGGCTGTTGGGAAAGCATCCCAAGATACCCATGTTTCTACAGCCTACTGCCAAACAAAAGCACCGCTTTTATCATATAAGACAGCCAAGTTGTTATCACCCCACCAAAAAACCCCACACCAAACGCATATTTTAAGTAACCATATATAATCTGAAGTACACTGCTGTAGGAGAAAAAAATGCAGATTAGATCTGGAAATTAGAAGCAAGCAGAAGGTATAAAATATTCCCAAGACATTAATGCTGACAAGTATATAATAAATGATATGCCAAGTCCTATTTCTATGTCATCTTAACTTCACCCTGTTATAAAGACTAACAGTTATTTTAACATTAAGAGTACAGAAAATAATTAAAAATATATTTCTCAAATATTTAAGATTTTACATCAGTCTAATCACCCTGAAAATTTCAGTCTATCAAACACAAATATTGAGTTTATCAACCAAGCAAATGAAGACTGAGTTAGTTTTCTTTAACTGATGGGCTCCCATGAATGCAAGATGACATATCTCTTGACAAAATCTCACTGTCCTTCAGATGTCTCAGCATCTGTTTTTATTATTTTGGTAGACTCTCAAAGAGCTACTTTTACCAAATCAACATGTAGTAACGTAAAAGAAGCAAAGCATGTTTACCAGGTGCTGGATTCCTCTGAAGAATTCTGAATGAAGTGACATCCTTCTTCTTAGGCTACTGACAGCTTCTGCACATGCAATTAATCCATGTCAGTAATCTCATACAAACCAGAACTAAACAGCAAGACTACACAACAACCAAAACATGAAGGCTGACTAAGAATCACACAACCTATTTTTCTATTTTCTAGACAAATCCAGGTCTCCCTTTAACATCTTCCCTTTGAAAAAGGGTTATTTTTTCAAATCTGAATTCCAGGTGATCTCTTTCACAGAACTCATCTTCCAAACTCTCAAACAGTGATATGCTGAAAAGAAAGCTAAAAATTAATTCACATACCTCCAAAACAAGTAATCTAACCTTAAAAACAAAAACCACAGAAGTCTGAAAGTCCATCTCCAGATACACATTCTCAAGGAACCATGCAGCTTAAAAGCACAGACAGATATCTGGATAACACACTGAGCCATAGTCTGACCTCAGTTTCCTCTGCTTTGATTACATAGTTTCCTCAGCTGGATTACATAGAATATCCTGAGCTGGAAGAGACCCATGGAATTGTCAAGTCCAAATCTTGGCCCTGCACAGGACATCCCTAACAATCCCACCATGTGCCTGAGAGCATCGTTCAAATACTTCTTTAACTCTGTCAGGCTTGGTGCTGTGACCACTTCCCTGGGGAGCCTGTTCCGGTGCCCAGCCACGCTCCAGGTGAAGATCCTTCCCCCAGTATCTAACCTAAATCTCCCCCGTCACAGGGTCATGCCATTCTCTCAGGTCCTATAACAGGTAACCAGATCACATGATGGACATGATCTCCTGATGTCTTTTTAACCTGAATTGTCATATGATCCTACGAATTTACTACACTATCACACCACCTTTGCATATCCATATAATAAACAAGCTGAACTTCTTGTTATATTGACTGATCTCAAGCTGCTTATGACTGTTACACAATCATTACCAGAGAAATCAACTCAAAGAAGTTAGCATGAGCTCAACGTCTAAAACTGGCCTCTCTAAAAAGAAAACACAAAGAATTGGGATGACACTAAAGTCACACACCAGCCTGAAGTGATAATAGGAGACGATAAGTTTACTTTTCCAAAGCCCAACCTGGGCTGATACCTTCTCGCCTAAAAATATTTTTTAAAAAATCAGAGCAAAAACGTATCTCCCAATTGACACTTTTTTTTTTTACAGAGACTCAATAGACTGTGCAGGATTTAGTAAGAACAGCAAGCCTCTAAAAGAGACTATTTGCATTTGCCTTGTTTTGTAATGTGACCCATCAATCACTACGTAGAAGATGCATGCTCGTGAGCTTCTGAATCTCTCACAGTCAAGGTTCACAGTCAAGTTCAGAAGCAAACATTTCACAGAAAGCTACTATTCTATATAAAACCAGGGAAATTGATAGGACAGACCAGCTTCTGAACATTTACAATATCATTTTCCAAACCGAATAGCTCATTTGAACACTGCAAACTTTGGGCTCCCACTAAACCTCCATGCAAGCTAGCGGACAACAGAAAATACCATACTTTAATTTAGTTTCTAGAAAGCCAAAGCAAAGAAAGGCACATCTCTGCAACACAGAAATGCCTTAGTTCTTCTAAATTAAATTGTTATTTCTTCTGAGATTTACCCGCTCAAATAGTAACCTACAACACCAAGCAATCTCAAACTTTAAGAACTACAGATAACTTTGAAACTTTCGATCCACTGACTGAACCGTGACATTTATTAAAAAAATTAAAGAGTCTTATTTTTTACTTAGACAACAAATGAATGCTGGATCCAAAGTACAGTTCTTCTCCCTCAAAACCATGTTGCTGGAATAGTAAGAAGTCACTCCTCAGTTCTGTAATCACAAAACTCTTCTCAACTCACCAACTAAGCAACCAGAAAAAACCAAACCAACCAAAAAAAACCACCAACAACAACCAAACCAAACAACCCCACAAAACCGCACCCAAAAAAAGACACATAACAAAACACACCAACCTGAGCCTTAGCTGTTTCCACAGGAAGTAAAATGCAAAAAAACGCATCCCTTCAGCTTGTTACATAGATTCATAGGATAATGTTATGGATATAATGGAGTAATCTCTCCAAGCTGCTCTAATCCAACTTTGCACTCAAAGCAGGCCCCCTTAAATTGAGTTACCGTGGGCCTATTCCTGCTTCACTCAGAAAACCTTCTACAAGGAAGATTCCATATCCTCTTTGAGCAACCCGTTTGAAGGCCTGACCACCCTCACCGGCAAAAAATGCTCCTACTGTCTCTTAGGAATCTCCTGCATCGCAACTTGGCTACGATGCCTCTCATCCTATAGGTGTATACCTCCGAGAGCAGTGCAGCACCCTCATATTGATTTCTGTCCACAGGTTGTGTGGAAAATAGCAATATCATCTTCCCTAATTCTTAGCATCACTTTCTTTAGGACTTTTGTAAACACTGCATAAAAAAGAGCAACACCAAAATCTTAGTCAGTAGCTGAAGAGCCACTTTTAACCCAAGTTGTTAGTACTTCATCCTGGTTATTACAAAGCGAATCAGCACTGTCCTGCTTTAGAGAAATATGAAACCCTCTGAAGTGCCTAAAAAGAATTAAGAGATCCTGTTTAAAAAAGTTAAGAAAATACTCACTTAGACCAATCTTTCTCTTAAAAAGACAAAGCCTACTTTTCTAATATATGCCACCACATGTGTTTGAAATGGACGGGAGACCTGGTAGAAGAACTGCATTTTGAAGAGATTGTTTTCTTAACAGCTGCCAAACAATGAATTATTCAGAAACAACATAAAACAATGGAGAGAGAAGAGACACTTTCTTTCAGTGCTGGAACATGAAACCCCAAACAAACACAGAGAATGTTCCAAACATTCAGCTAACATGAAAAAAATATCATTTGCAAAAGATTAGTATTTCTTCATCTTGGTTCCAGCTGACATTATTTTAAACCACACTGCTGGCATGGTGTCAGCCTCTCGCTGTCTGGAAGTCTTACAACACACCAAAAAAGGGAGTGAAGACATTTACAAAAGCATCTAGACTATATTCCCAGTTAAAAACCAACCAACCACACACACACACACACACAGAGGAGTCAGGAGAGGCTGGAAGGGGATATGCACATTTCGTTTTGTTCATACTTCATCCACTAAGGCAATGTTCTCTTCAGATGATCAACCAAAAAGTTAAGTAATGTATTACAGGCCTCTCTGTTAAAATTGTATCACCAATAAGACAAGCCAGCTTATCTCTGTACAAGCTTTCACATTTCCGAGAGATGACAGCACTGAAACTATTATTCTTGCAAGATTACAGAGCGGATCAGCAGAGGGACTCCTAAGAAGTACAGCCTTATCATTTATACAGACACCAGTCCAGAATATTTTGGCCTACATGAGGCATACCTCTTAAAACAGCATTTCTTTTCAGAGTCTGCCATCCAGAGACCTGAAAAGACAGAAAAATAGTCTGAAAGTTAACATCCAAAATTCCTCAAAATACAGCTGCCACAAAGAAATACTCAGCTCACTAAATTCACCTAAGTATTTAGGTATCTCTATTAATTTAAGAAAACAGTGGGGCAGAAGCTCTTGTAAGCTAGAAAAGGGGGAAAATTTTGATCCTCAGGAAAAAGAAAGAAAAAAGATTTAACACAGTCTCCTACAAGACAAGGAAAATTGCTCAAAAAACTAAGAAGTCTTGTTGCATACGATGGCAAAATAAAAAGAAATTCATTATCTTCAAAAATGACAGGGTAAAGAACCAAATAAATAAGCAGAAACCTTGAACCACAACCTAAGGACTAAAAAGCCTACAAGAAAAGAAAATATTTTGAATTGAAGATGCACATTCAGATGAGCAGCATTCTCAGCTTTCAAGCTATGTTTTCAAGTAATCTGCTCTTTGTATCTTAATCTTCCAAAAATACTTTCAAGGAAATAATTCATATTTCCAGAATCTCTAGGTATTTGCCAGAATAAAATTATATTTTAAAAAATAATAATAAAGAAGACCTTTATTCTCTGGCTAAAGTTGATACAATCTCACATGAACAGGTAAGTTTGACAGAAGAAGCAATTTTTCTAATTGATTCACATAGTGAAGACTCAGCTGTTACAGAGACAGGTAAAGAGTACTACTAGTTCCATCTTCCTGCCCAAAAAAATCAAAGGCATAGCCTGTAGTTATTGATTTTGCTGTTACATTGCTAAGCAAATTATGAAAACAATGACAAAATGAGATATTCATGACAGCACTTGACAGAAACTTCAGAACAATGCCAATAAAAATCTCTTTGCAGTTCCATCATGAACTTGATTGAATTCAAAGAAAAAAAAAAAAAAAAAATTACTATTAACTGAAAGCAATGCAGAGTTGCAGGAGATGCTCTTTTGCCAGAACCCACAAAAAAAAAATCCCCACTGAGGACAGAAAGCCTCTCATACAGTAGAATAAACTCCATAAGACTTTGTCATTTAAAAGATCTATTTCTCCAGAAAAATGTGGAGAACAGAGCAGTGACACCGCTTCTAAAGAAACCAGCTCAGAAGCTTATCACCACTCCAAAAGCACATCACAACATAAACTCAAATAACAGTCTTTCAAAAGGACTTGTCATGCATCTTCCCTCACTGCTGCTGGAAGAGGACAAGGTTACACTTTGGTTCATGTGGAAAAATGAAGTGGAACTCAATTTGTGAGAAAAAACCACAACAACCAAATTGGTCCTAAATCATCACCATATTCTTCCTGTTCTAGTTACAGGGTGATAGTGATGCACTATGAAAACTAAAGACACGGACATTCAGTTCCGTTTTAGATCTAGGTGGTTGCTGGAGACTGGGCAAGTGGATCATTCTACTGATCTGTAATAAGTCAGAAGTGAGTACTAATATTTTCTTTAAAGGATTTCTGAAGTGTTGTGACTGCTCTTAACAACTTGTCAGATCATCAAACTGTAACTGTTGTTTGTACCACCTAGCTTTGTAAAGCAAAATCGGAAATTATTCTTATCAGGTACAAATCCAGAACTGAAGTGAATGCCTGACAGATTTACAAACCTGAAAACTAAACCTTGCTCTATTTTAACAGGATAAGCATACATATTTTTCTTTCACTGAAAAATAGTACAATAATGTTACTATAATGTTAAAAAGCAGACGTATAATGCTCACAGGGGGGAAAGCCTGAGGAAAACAGCTAAATGTAGTAAATAATAACAATTTTGCGGAATAATTACTGAAAGGTACTAAAGTCATACAGCACCAAAAGCTGAATGACAACAGTGCTCAAAGCAGCAGGAGTACCTCAATTCATAAGGACAGTGTACTTAAGGCGAAACTCACCGCTCTAAGAACAGTGTTACAACAACGGAACTTTGTTCAGATCCAAAACTCAGTGTGGAAAAGACAATTTTCAAATCTGATGCTTATGATCATGTGGCTTACATCAGGCATAAGCATCTCACTTTTGCAAGTAGCTGCACACTGGTGAAACTCAGTAGACAAACCTAGATTTTCAATGAGCTAAACTAAAGTGTAGAAAAAATAAAGCCCTTGCTATGGCCATCAGTTTCATTATTCTCAAAGATGATCAACAAATACTGATAAATTAACTTTTTACGTATTAATTTAAATACTAACATTAAATTCTTAAGTACTATTATATATGTTCAATTTTAACAGTTGTTTCTATTTAATTCCACAACCTATACTAGCTCAAAAAGCCTGCAAACACCTTATTCCATAAAGACAGAATTTTAAAATGGCTCCTGATATTGTGAGCACAACCATGTAATGAGAGAACTAATGCAGTTGGTTATTAGAACTAAGTCTAACTCACACTTTCATCACAATGCAAGTAAAGTGTTGTATGGTCATGAGGTCAGAGACTATGAAGAAATACGAGCACAGAATTTGTCTTCTTCAACCAGCTGGATTAAAACAAAAATAGTCTGTTATTCTAATCATTTGCAGTAGAAAGAGGTTGTAAATGACTGAAGAGATTAACCTCTGCTCTGTAAGGCCATTTATTTAAAAGTAACTTATTAGAATAGTATCCTGACCTGCAGCAGATGAAGAGTAATGGCTAAATGAAATAAATTTAAAAGCCTCACCAGCTTAAAATAAAGCACCCTCTGCTTTTGCAAGTTTTTCCATTGTAGGGCAGGATACTTACCAGTCAGAAATTTACTTCAAGAGAACTGAAGAAGCAGTCATAGCCCTATTTACATTGCTACACTGTACAGCCTGTACAGTGTTCTAAAGAAGGATGAGGATACTACCTCAGGTAAGCAACTTAAAATGCAGGACACCTTTTCAACACATGGAAGGGTAAAGAAAACAATATTGTGGTTGCTCTGGCTTCAGATACTAAAGTTGTTTATTTCAACTGCTGTCAGGTGTATGCTGTTGAACTTTTACTTTGAAACAATATACAAGCCACTTATAAAAGGGCACAGTGACTTCAAACATTAGCAGTGAGAAGTTTGTGCTGGGTTTAGCAAAATGCAATAAAAGAAGATAATTTGTCTTTCAAACTGAGTTTTAAAATATTGAAAGCTCCAATAAACCTCTTTTATGTTGTGTTTTCAAAGCACTGTTTCGTAAAACAAACTACTAGAAACAAAACTTTCTGTTGATCAGAAAGAAACAGATTAGATTTAAATTTGCTCTAGCAAGACTAGTTATGAGTACATGTAACAGCTTTTTATGACTTAATTCAACAGCATAATTACATGCTAAGGCAGGAAATATATCCATGTATTCTTTTTAGTATCATGCCAGCAATTTCTCACATCTCAGTGGAATTCCTCATCAATCTTTTTTCTCATTCCTGGGAATGTACTACCACCACCAGATGGCACCAGTACTCTGCCTTCAACAAAGCAGATAGCTATACTTTAATAACAGAACACGGAAAACAGGACTGCCCTGAAACAGAAAAAGAGAAATGTAAACAACACATTCACCAGCAGTCTCACCATGGAGACTTCCAGATTCTGCTCTGTCCCTGGCAGCCAGCCAGACTCACTTGGTCACCCCAACAGTCTGTTCTTCCAATCTCCCCTTTAGAGACACACATGCCTGTCCACGCTGGCAAGCTTGGCTGGTTTGTCAGTAGCAGTCACCCACTTTACTGTAATTGCTGGCTCTAAGGACTGTGGATTCAGAGAGGCATATCACTAAACCATGTCCCTTAGTGCCACATCTACACATCTTTTAAATACCTTCAGGGTTCCATCACTGCCCTGGACAGCCTGATCTAATGCCTGACCATTATTTCAGCACAAAAATTTTTCCTAATATCCAATCTAAACCTCACCAGGCATAGTTTGAGGCCACTTCCTCTTCTTGTATCACTTGCTTCCCAGGAGAAGAGACTGACTCCTACCTGGCTACAGCCTCCTCTCAGGTGGAGGGTGAGAAGGTCTCCCCAAGCCTCCTTTTCTCCAGAATAAACAACCTCAGTTCCCTCAGCTGCTCTTCATAGGATTTGTACTCTAGACCCTTCCTTCACCAGTAGCTCTGTTGCCCTTCTCTGAATTTGCTCCAGCATCTCAGTGATCTTTTTGAAGTGAGGGGCCCAGAACTGGACACAGAACTCACGGTGTGGCCTCACGAGTGCCGAGTTCCGGGGGACAATCCCTGCCCTGGTCCTGCTGGCCACTCTATTGCTGATACAGGCCAGGATGCCATTGGCCTTCTTGGCAATCTGGGCACACTGCTGGCTCATGTTCAGCTGCTGTCGACCAGCCCCCCCAGGTTCTTTTCTGCTGGAAAGCTTTCCAGCCACTCTGCCCCCAGCCCGGAGCACTGCACGAGGTTGTTGTGACCCACGGCCAGGACATTGCACTGGGCCTCGCTGAGTCTCATATCACTGGTCTCAGCCCATCAATCCAGCCTGTCCAGATACCCCTGTAGAGCCTTCCTGCTCTCCAGGAGATCAACACTCCCACCCAGTTTGGTGTCATTTGCAGGCTGACTGAAGGGGCACTTGATCCCCTGGTACAGGTTGTTAATAAAAACATTAAATAGAACTGGCCCCAATACCGAACCCTTGGGAACCTCACCTGTGATCGATGGCCAGCTGGATTTAATTCCATTTCCCGCCAGTCTCTAGGCTCGGCCATCCACACGGCTTTTTACCCAGCAAAGAGTGCACTTGGTCAAGCTATGAGCAGCCAGTTTCTCCAGAATACTGCGGGAAATGGTGCCAAAAGCTCTACTAAAGTCCATATAAACAAGATGAGCCTTTCCCTCATTCACTAAGCGGGTCACCTTGTCACTGAAGGAGATCAGGTCAGTCAATCAAGATTAAAAACTAGGTCAATACAATGCCTATATAAAAGTTATCAGAATGCACTTACCTTTCATGAAGTGACTAGAAAGAAAATCCCCATGCCTTCCTACTGCAAACTAAACACCTATTTTATTTTTACATATCCCAGTACTCAGGGAGGACAAGGTGGGTGGGGATGCTGGGACATTTCACTGTTCCCTAATAATCAGGAACTTTCTTTAGCAGATATAACTTTATAAATAGATGTAGGAGAGTTACAGATTTCTTCCCAATATCTCATATTATCGCACCCTTGTGCCAGAGGTACTGCTTCCAAGAACACTCCTTACAGAACACATTCACAAAGCCTGAGAACACAACTAAGCGAAAGGGAAGGTGATAGGAGAAAAACAACTGGACCAGAACCTAAAGCTCTAGACTACCACATTTTTCTCCCTGAAATACTCCTCAAATCTAAGTTTATTTGTTTCAAGCACAGTTTAGACAAAATCACAAAAGGTTTTTTTCTGGGGAAAAAAACCCCAGAAAACCAACCAAGGACAAAAACCCCACCTTATTTTGCACACAGCAAGTAAAAGCATCCTTGAGACAGACATATTAAAATTTCTAATTCATACAAGAGCATTACTATTGCCACAAGAATACTGGAGAAAATTTTTTAAAAACCAAAGCTTATGATCCTAATTTTAAAGTGACTATGTGAGCTGGTAACTGAAAAGGCTGTTTTGATTTTCTTGATTTGGTTTTTTCATCACTAGTCTTGGTTCTGGAACTAAACAAATGAGTGAAATGCTTTTTTCTCCCTCCCTGCAACCACCTGGCAACCCAAATAAGCTCTATCTGAATATTTCTGTAGTAAAATTTCCTATACATAGTAAGTATAACTTGATCTTCAATATTGCTACCCAAGAGACTGATTCAGAGATGAGCTTTATGCTAGACAGATTTATAGGCTAGAAATTCTTACTATTCACTAGCCCATTCATATTTCACATTCATGATCAAAAGACAAAAAGCTGCAAGTCAGCTAAAGCACAAATAATGGGATCTTTAGCCAACTTATTTGAAATGAAGTTTGCCATGTTATTTTACAGAACTTGGACCATGATTAATGGTAACGTCAGTTATCAGATAAAAACAAAACAAAGAATACCACACCACTTTCATGAAAACATCCTTGAAAATGACCATGTAGTATTTATTTCTGTAATCTATTACACTCAAGAGAATTTGAGTGTAATAGATTAAATTTGAGTGTAATAGTCTCCTCCTTTTCTTGAGGAGACTTTACTAACCCGTTAAAGAGAAACCACTTGGGGTGTATTTGCACCATTACTAATAGTTGCATTAAGGTGGCTTAAGAAATGTTAACCCAAAGCAAAACACATTCACTCTTACACAGATTTCATTCAACGTAAAATAAAAGACAGCACTGATAATAAATGACATGTAAAAACTGACACAAATGTTTGAGATAAAGTAGAAGCAATAATCAGGACATAGTATCATTAAATCTACCCATCTATTCTTTATTCACACCACATACTTTCTTTTATGGTACAATGGAAGGCTGATCTGTCTGGTACTTCTCCTTTAAACACCTGTTTCTGTCCAGAGAAAATTAAATAGGCCCTGCAGTAAATTGTCAAAACAGAAAAGATGTTCAAAATTTCTGTCTTACATGTCAGTAAAAGGCATAATGAAGAAAAGAAGGATTTCATTAAGGCAGGAGAAATAGCAATGAAGTTGAAGTCTAAGTGACTGAGTGACTCAAAACTGGGTCCCACGCCCCTTCACACAAATTTTAATAACATTTTCTGTCATTTCAATGTGAAGAGTGAAATGAGGAACATAAAACACCACCTCCTCCCAGCTGTCACAGGAATTAACTTTCTTAGAAAATTCACAAGATGTAAGTACTATTAAAATGTTAAATATATTAAAAATAAATTTAACCCTCCCACACACAAAGCCATCACCACAAACAACAACAACAAGAGCCATTCAATCTCAGTTTGCCAAATATCTTTAAAATCTCATTTACTAGACATACGTTTAATACCAGGGTTGAATAAAATGACATTTTGATATAAGGTTTTATTTCAATATTTTCTCCTATACATTGCTTAGATTTGGAGCCTTTATTAAAATTAATTGACGGCATTAGAGTCCTGAACAGTCAAGCAACTACCTGTCAAATTTTAGCTAAAAATGGTTGCAAAATTGGTCCACCAATGTGTTTGCAGCCGAAGAGATAAACAAATACTGAAATCATCAAAGTTAGTGTTCTTTAAATTTTCACCTGACAATAGATACTTATAAAGCACTAAATTAAGGAAGATATATTGAAAATCAAGTCAGTAACTGTTATTCCTCTAATAGAATCAACTAAAGACAATAAATACCTATTTGTCAGAAAAATGGCAAGACTAGGGAGCTGTTATACACAGTATTTAACTCTTCTTTAAAAACATATCTACATCTTCACCTACTGATAACATAATAGAACACTTCAAAGAAGAAAGACAATCTCTGCACTGAGATTCACATTTAATTTTCAATAAATATTGAGTTTCATTAGATTCACTGTAGATTTGAATTCACAGATGCCAAGAATTAGCAGTATAAAAACTCCCCATGGACAGATGGGAGGTGCCTTCCATCCAAACATGTGAAAGCACATGCTTCAAACATTAAAAATATTTACTGCAGCATAATCACATAGAGACTAACCCAGAACATAACACGGGTCAACTTAAATAGCCAGTCTGCCTGAAGTGCAATGTCGTAAGCCACTAGTAAAGCATCTTATGAAATAAGGCTCAATTCTAGATGAACACATTAAGGAAGAATGGCATGAAACTGGACCAAGTATCAGAACACAGTGTGAGTGAAAAAAACCCTCTGTCTTTCCTATATTCAGCTATCACATCCTGGTCTCAGAGGGCTGTATGACTGTTACTTACATGACAAGGAAAAAACAGAAAGAGTTCTTTAATTTAAAGATAGACTGGAAAGAAACCACATGCACAAACTATCTAAGAGCTATGTTTAGGAGGGCTTCAGAAAAATGTTCCTAAATACCTGTAATACTCTTACACTTCAGATAATGTAGAAATGTAATCAGGCACCTTGTTTGTTTACTTAAAGACAGTGGGAGATGGTGGCGATAGAAGTGAAGTTAACTAAATGATCCAGACAGTGTTTCAGGCTTTTACAGTTTCTCTAAGATCGTGCCTTTGATACAGCAAGGTCACAGCAAACTCTTCTGTTTTTTCTTCTCAGTATGCCAGCTGCAGAAAACCAAATGCAAACGATGTCATACCCTCAACTCTGACTTGCAGCACAACCATTATTAAATCCCTCTCAAAAAGGCCACCTGTAACCTCTCCAAATTTTTATTATAGAAGCCCACTACAGAGTTTTGTTGCAAGACTATGTCATAAGGAAAGAAAATGAAAGTGCATTTAAAATGTGCAAGTCGGAATTCAACAGAGCAGAGAAATTAAGCACCCCGCTTCTCTATAGGAAGCTGGAGACAGATTTTGGCATTAGCTGCCTTCAGCTCTGAAGGCAAAAGCAAACACAGTGCAAAGAAATTCAAGACTAAGGTTTTCCTGACGTCAAGCAAAGATGATTAAAAATTGCCTTATATTAATATGCATAAAGCACCAATACTAAATCAGAGCTGGCATTTTAAAAGGTTCTGTTTAGGAAGAAGAGCAATAAGAGTGAAAAATAAGAGAATGGCAGATTTTTAAAGTAAGGAACATGTACATACACACTAAATGCAACAACCTGGCCTACTTATTTGATTGCTTCCCACCTACCATCACAACTGTCAGCCTCAGTGTGTTATTCCCCATATCCTTCCTCCTCCACTTTTTCCACTGCCTCAACATTTCTTAGAGTCAGACAAGGGATAAGTAAGTATTACATCCACCCAAGACACACTGAAAGTGTTATGATGGAAGAGATCACATTCACGTAATTCATCAATAGGAAGCTTTTCAAGTGGCAACAGATGGCAGGCATTTCTTATCAGAAATAAAACATGATAATAAACATAAAGTAATACATTATATGAGAATTTTTTATAGGTACTTTCAGTTTTCTTTCAATCAGAGTATTAACTTAAAAAGCTACAGTAAGTGCAGTTTTAGTGCTTTACCTTAAGCTTGTAAGTTACAATACAAATTTCACTGTAAAATTATGTCTATCTTAAAGTCAATATTGAAAATTTATTGAAACTAATCCAAAGACGCTGCTGTTACAACAAAAAAAAAAGGATTAAAAAAAAAAAAGAAGAAAGAGCTGACTACTGGAAAAAACATTCATCCTAGAGAAAGAAACATTAATTATAAAGACCATGTATTCCTGTAGCTAGCCAAAAATGTACAAAACACAAGATTAATCTAGTTCTCAGAGTACTTTCAGAATGGCTAATTATTTTCCTATTATTTTATTGAAGTGTATTAGGATACTAGGGTTTGGAGTTTTGTTTGTTTGTTAATATAGTGGTTCACTACTTTGTGTAGTGTGTTCCTAAATTGTATTGGTCTTACGTATTATTATCATAAAGCTAGTCTGTAAACCTCAATAAAGTGGAAAAAAAAGGTGATTAAATTCTTCAAGATTTCTTGAATGACATTTGAAATGGCAGTAAGCATACTACCACAAAAATACAGGGATATTTGGCACTGTGAACTCCTATAATTTAGATATGCTTTTCCACACCAACATTTTCTTCATCAGGCACTAGGAGGCACCTGGCTAACTAGCCAAATTTCAGATGCAAGATATTGAACTGCATTAGCATGAGACCCTAATCACTGGGATCAGAATTCCAAGCTTTTGAACTAGTACTGAATTTCTGCATCTTGGGAGAAAAAGTGTCCAGCAAAAGATCTGCAGTGAGCAGCAGTGTACATGGAGACTCAGACTGAGAGCATATGAGGTAGACTACTGCAACAGAACAAAAACTTTTAAGTTTTGTTGTACCTGCAGTGCCAGCCGCTAAGGGAAATGGGATTCTTTCATTTTCAGCTCCAGCCTTCCGAATCATTCACTCCTTTTAACCTCTGAGACGAGTAATGTAGTGGGCAGAGCAGGAGTCAGCAGCACAAAACCAGAGGTAAAGAAAGGGCAAGACAAAAAGGTTTTGCAAACAACAAAATACCTTTAAAACTTGGTGTCTTGTACTGGTTTTGGCTGCTGTGCTTGTACTCAGTATCACTGAAATTAGGGATGTGTACTTACCTATAATGTCAGTTATTACACTATTAAGCCCATTTAGAAATTGGATGAAATTTTATTGCCAAGGAGTTTATGCCCTTCTTTTACACACCCTAATAGACTACCATCTCCAGGGAAAAAAAAGTATTAAATATAAAGAGTCATAGGACAAAGAATTATTCTTCGTAACTTTTGCACTCATCTGTTAATAGGGAGGGCATGGTTTTTAAAACTCACTTGATTGTCAGATGCAAACACCTACAGCTTGTATTTTCAGCCCAGCCAGTACCTTGCCCTCCACAGAAACCATTTTGACACAGTTGCTTTCACCAACAGCAAGCATTTCATGTATCTACCTGAAATCATGTTATAGTAATATAAACCACTTCCATTTCATTCTAGTAGGGCTTAGGCAGCTGCAGCATAAACAGAGAAGAACTACGGCAACAGAAAATGAAGAAACACTGCCTCAGAGCAGATGTTTCATTTGGTAACAGAAAACCTAACAGAGTCTGATGCATTTGTAATATAATCCAACTAGAAAACGTGATTTGATGGTCTCAAAGTTCTAAAATATCACTGTTGTTCTTTGGTTTTATTTTGGTGGATTTTTTAAAATCAAATTGACTTACTACTGTATTTGTGGTTTATTGTATAATACCTGTACGTGAATGAAGTCCTATATGGACTAGTAAGGTATACATTTAAAATACAATTTAGTTAATGAAACCTTTGCTTAGAAGAGCTTTTATAAATTACATTATCAGTAAAACTCCTTGCAAGAAAAACATTTTGTTGCACTTCACATTAGAAAACATGTTTTCTTAACTGACATCTAGCTTGTCTTCATTAGCAGAACTTTAGAGTTTCATCACTATACTGTTCAAAGCACCTCCTAATAGTCACATTAAAACAGTATCTTCCAGACAGACAGTGCTGTTTCAAAGCTTAGTGATGCTCTGGGAACGACTTAAATCTGTGGAAGGTCTTCCAGTGGACTGCTAAATTCACATATTCACAGGAAGGTTAACAGAGAACTTGAAAATGCTCAAGCAAAGAGGATGCACTGCATGGTGAAAACTGAATTTTGTTTGACAGCAACACACCACTAGCTTGGCTCCACAGTCTTTGAAACCACTTCCTTCAAAACTCTTAATTTAGGTGCTTTCCAGACCCTTCTTCCAATTAAAACATGCTTAGTTGTTCAGACCATGAGATGCTCATAACAAGGTCTTGACACAGCCCTAGGAACAAAGTAACAAATACAAGGACACAGAAGAATATTTGTGCAACAACAGATAAATAAACCTCTGCAAGATAGCTTGAATAAAAACATCTGTCTGGACAGAGTTTATCCTACTAAACATCTTCCAACTTCTGACAAAGAATCACTGATTTAATTACATTCAAATTACTCTTTACATTCTGCTATTTCCATTTTTAATGCTGAGGGCACAAGATCATTTCCAATCAACATGCATTTACAAGCATGGATAAAACTGGGAAGCAGTCTTAGAGTGTCAAAGTTCTTAAAGTCTTAAAATACTATAAAAACAAAGCATTGCTGCAGAAGTGAACTTATTTTCTGTAATGAACACCACTATGACCTCCTCTAAACAAAATCTGGCTCATTATCAGAAATCAAAATCACTGCTAGAGGCAGGAGGCTTTTGAAGAAAAGACTACTCTGGAGTGTTATCCCCGATCAAGTCTTGACAAAATGTTATGCACACATTTGTCATACACTGGAAGATTATGTTCCAACATCCTCCTTGTTGAGAATTGAGAGATGTAAACTACAAGTCACTAAAGAAGCACTTTGTTTCACACAGACCAGGTGACCAAGAGATCTTGACTTCCAATAAATAAAACAGAGATCAAAACCAGCCCTGAATCTCATGAAGAAAAAAATCTTCAGTGAGATTTTACTACCTGATCTCACATCACTTTTTTAAATGTTTAATATCCATGCACTTCAGAGAGAGTATTTTAAGATCTTAACCACAGCTGAAACAGACTGTAATGTTCATTATGAAGACTTCTGCAGAACAGATGGGCAACTCAAAACAACAAATGACTTTCAGTTGTCATTTGAACTGATGGTGTACATTTGAACTGATTGCTCTGACTCCATCCAGACAAGAAAACCTTGAAAGGTTTACCGTGAAGAAGCAAGAAGCCTTACGGACCGGTGCCATCAGCTCCTCAGAATCTTTAAGCTTTGGTGATCTTTGCCTTCCTCCTTCCATTTACACATGTGTGTTTTGACTTCCATTGTTGAAAAATCCTAACCATATAACAAAAACATCTAGTTACATAAAAAATTAAATGCAACTCTACAGCCCTAAAAATCAACCACTTATTAACAAAAACAAGAAAAATGTGTATCCCTAGTAAGTAATTGTTATGATAACTTGAGTACTAGGATTTTTATATCTTTCATCTGAGGTGGTCACAGATCTCTATCAGAAACAACAATTTTCTCTATCAACTGTTTCTGAAAAAGAGACGAAGAATCTTCATATAATTGTCATAAGACAATTCCTCTTGATATTTATTTAAAGGCGCTTAAAAATTCAGTTTTTCAGTCACTTGACTCCACTTTCTGGTCCAGGTACACTGGCAGACCAGTAAAAGAGTAGCTGTTAAAATGGAAATCTGTAGTGAGAGGCCAGAAGCTACCAGCAGGAAAGAAGTAGGAAGGTGCTACAGTTCAGCTGAAGGCACATTTTACCAGCAATCACTTTTTCACATTCCCATGTAGATTAAGCCCAGATAGAAGCATTTGATCGTCAATTAATCAAAACTATTTGAAAGGGCCTGAGAAACTACATATCCTATGATTAAAAAAATTTAGTGACTAAAGCTTTCAACTTCACCAATCTGTCCAATAATTGCCTCTGTGCTGCTACAACAGAAGACAAGCAAATGTTGCTAGAATTGCCCCATAACCTTCAAGTTGTTAGCAGGTATTCTGGATTCTTTCTGGATTCAAATCTACAGACAGTATCTTACATAACATTAGCTATCCACGCACCATACGATTCAAATGATAAAAGAACCCTGCAAAATTGTTCTTTTGTTCCTGAGAGCCTAGGAGGACTTTAAGATGCACTCTGTTCACACACTTCTCCCATTATTCTGACATTCAGCTCTTTCAGATATAAACTGCAGCAATGATACAACACACTCGGTCTCCTTTGAACTCTTGCTGCTGCAGCTTCCTTACCCTAGACACAATTCTCACATCTGGCAGTGTGAAAACAAACATGATAGTCTGCATTATTTATTTCATATTAAATATTATAGCAGGATTTTAACCAATACAGCACAAAAGCTATTTTTCTTTCCACCTGCAGCTGTTCAGTCCTCCATTTCTTTCAGGATTTAATTCCCTCAATTCTTAACTTGAAGTTTTGAAACTTTGGTTTTCAAAACATTTTCCATCTTTTTCCATCTCTCAGAACAAATGCAGTTGTTAAAGTGACATCATGCTCAGTATATTAAGTGGGAGGGAAGAAAGAGGAAGAAGGGAAACATTTGGCGTGATGGCATTTGTCTTCCCAAATGACAGTAACAAGCGATGGGGCCCTGTTCCTGGAGATGGCTGAACAACTGTCCATGAGAAGTGGTGAATTTGTTTTCTTGTTTTCTTTGCTTCTGTGCACAGCTTTTGCTTTCCCTGTTAAACAGTCGTTATCTCAACCCATGAGGTTTTTTTAGAGTACGCCCTTCCGATTCTCTGCCCCATCCCTCTCTGGGGGAGTGGGTGAGTGGCTGCTCAGGGCTTGGTTACACTGTGACAGTCCTTTTTTGCACCTGACACGGGGCACAAAGGGTTCCAGATAATGACAGATGCCATTGGGATGTATTAGACTGAATATATAGCTGTCAGTGCTGTTTAGCTGGTAAACAGCAGGCTCCTGTTCTTGGCATGGGGCTTGCTTTCCTGACGTGTATTAAGAGCCTAGTGCTTGTTGGTGCTCGCTTTTTGCTTTCACTGCTTTCTGTACTGCTGTGCTGCTTCTCGCCTTACTGAACTGTGCCTGGGAACACTTTGGTAACACCGTATCAGTGTGCCTGGGCTGGCAGATGGCCAGGGTAGTGCTGTTTTCAGTGCTGCTGTGCTGACAGGCTGAACTTCGGTCTGACGTTGAGTTAAGGAGACTGTGAGGTGTGAATGCTTCCATGATGAAGTAGAGATCCACCTGCAGCCCATGCAGAAACCCCTGCTAGAGCAGGTGGATGCCTTAAGGAGCCTGTGACCCTGAGAGAAGCCCATGCTGGAGCAGGTTTGCTGGCAGGATCTGTGGCTCCACACCGGACCCACAATGGATCAGTTTATGAACAACTGCAGCCCATGGCAAGGACCCACACTGGACAAGTTCAAGGACAACTGTCTCCCATGACTGGGGCCCCACAGTGAAGTAGGGGAAGCAGAGATTCCCTTGCAGCCTGTGATGAAGACCATGGTGAAGCAGGCTGTGTCCTTGCAGCCTGGGGAGGACTACAATGTGGACTACACTAACAGTGGACTCTAACAGGAGCCCCTTGCTGCAGCTAGGCTGGGGACAAGAAGAGGAGTTCATTGCAATATTAAACCTTATGAACCCAAAAGGACCAGGTGTGGTGTGGAGATTATAATGGATATATCACTGAATTATTATAATCCATTATTTGAGTTGTATGTTACAGGAATAAATATAAAAGGAACTACTCAAACCAATGGAGGAGAAGCCTTAGAAGAAGTCCAAGCACAGCAGTGCCACAATCTGAGCTGGCTTTGGTTCCCAGTAATTCCATGCAACACACCACCTCTCCTGTCTGGAGTGACTACCGTAACAGATGTAGCCCAAAGTCATGGACCAAATGAACTCAAAGGATATTTTATGGACATTTTGCAGGGTGGTCCACAGACTAAGGGAATGACATCTGGGTATTTTACCAAAGGGTGGGAAGGGGGTGGTGGTTAATGAGCTTGTATTGAACATTGTGAGACCTGAGCAGGATGTAAATGGTACGGAATAAGGGGTGGAATCTGCTGGTTTTGGATAGGGCAGAGCTAGTTCTCTTGACACTGGCTGGTATGGGGCTGTGTTTTGGATGTGCGCTGAACAGTATTGGTAATACAGGGATCTACTTGGCTGCTGGCTGGGGTTAAACCACAAGAGGATTTTATGCATTACTTACAAAGACTGGAAGATTTTGCCTTGTTAAATATACGCTAGAATACACTATTAAAAGCTTCCCTTTTTTAACAAGGAGACATACAAATAATTTGAATGATACATGAACCCATTAACAGTGGGGATAAAGCCACACTTGTCAATCACTGCAAGCAAAATAATACACCAGGAAAAAATCATCACTTATTAGTGAGAGTGCACTTGTCACAAAGCAGCATCCGTTCCTACTCTAGCAGACCCTTCTTCAGTGTCAACCTCACAGGCCTTGTACTGCACACATTTCTCAGTCTTTCACTCAGGTACCACTCACGACATGTGACAAACTTCCCTTGAAAGACAGTGGACAGCCAGTAGTGAAGGTCCAAAAGCCATTTCCATCAGCCCACAACTGAGCAGCAGAGCTGTCTGAAAAATGCGAGACACAATTCCTTAGCTGTGCAAAAACCCCTTAGGCCCACCCGTCCTCTACAGAATCAAGGGCAATGAATAAGCACTTGTCAACCCTACAAAGGCAGGGAAAAACCAGCAACCTGGACAAATCAAATCTAGCAGAACTCTCCTTTTCTCCCTTTGTACCTATGCCAACTGCACTCAAATAACAGCCTTCAATATAAACAGCCTAGAAGGAAGATTGTCATTACAGTGACAAAAGCATGTAGGCTTGGAGTAGAAGAAGGAATAGTTGAGAGGAATTAGGAAAGAAATGGACACAATAACAAGTAATAGAAAGGAAAGTGAAAAATAGTAGTTTGAACAAAGGAGGACTATAAAGACTAGGCAAAAAACCCCTACACTCATGCAATAAGCACAAAACCACATTCTTCCAATACAGTAAAACTCTAGCTTTTAAGCTCGGAGCTGATTTTGACACGCAGAACATACCACTTTTACCATATTAAATCAGAACAGGAACATAAAGAGCAGCCCTAAACTACTAACCCAGCCATCTTAAGAGGGTTTTTTTTAACCTGTGCAACTTTTCAGCAATTAGGTGCGGTATCCATTGGAACCAGCAGACAGCTCAGAGATTTGAAAGTATCTTCTACCAAAACACAGAAAACATTCATAACTAGATTTCATCAGCCATGTCTCTCTCAATTCATATGTTCTGAATTTGTCTTACTATGTTTGTGCTTGGGATTGGTCCCATTACGTGAAGGAAAGATTCCACTCATGCTTGTGGCAGGCTTAATGAAATAATTACAGAGACATGAGTGTGACATCTTTAAAATTTCTTTATGTTGCTATGTGTGATCATCTAAAACAACTACTACACTTCCAAGTCTGAATGACTTCAGCAATGAGGATTACTCCACTTTCCAGTTCAAAATATTCTTAGCAGGATAACAGTGTTTGAAAACTTACACTTGTAGAAAGAATTATACCTTTAAAGCCCTCACATTCTATTTATTTACATTTCTTTGTCATCATTAGATCCGGTGTTCTGCATGCATGTAGGGATGAAGGGAAGAAGTTAAACGTCTAGCAACAGAAAAAGATGCATTATCTTCGACAATGAAATGACACTTCACAGAAAAAGTATCTGCCGTTATCAAAACTTTTTCTGTTTTTGCTGGATTTTGGTTTGAGGTTTTTTGGGGGTTTCTTTTCAGGTTGCTGGTTGGTTTGTGGGTTTAGGGTTTGTTTTTATATTTCACTGTCAATGTTGCAGAAAGAAAAGATTTGTGAAGTATAACTGTTAAGATTTTTTTCACTGCATAATTTAGTAACGTGTCACAGTTCAAGAAAACCTGATAGTACATACAGAATATCAGTCATTCCAAACTTTGCATCAAAATCATTATTAACAGATAGTTCTTCAAACTCTGACCAAAAAGCAGAGCGACACCATTACACCATCACTATCTTGTCTTTCAGTGTCAGTGAAAAACACTGCCTACAGTGGACAACAAAAGCATGAGAGGCTTCAGCACCTACATCTGAATTCTTTGCTGTGACCTAATCACTGCCATGATGTGACATTTGCTGGTTTATCTAAAATGGAGAAAATTTGCTTGGCAGTATGCAGGAGCTGAAAGGTCTACATTACTAAGGCGACAAACTCTCACCATGAGGCTAGTTTCACTTGTGCAAGAGCCTAGACAAACTCACTTCTGCAATTTTAGAAACTACTGATTGGAACTGTCCATTCCCCTTGCTGGAGATGGCCACCTGGAAGCAAAACTTTCTTAAACATCAGGTGCTTATTTTAACAGATACTAGCACAAATTACTGATGAAAGCAACTTTATGGTAATACAGGCTTAACATAGCAGAAGAGCAAGGAGAAACTCTTCAGGAAAAAAGGCAGGTGTAAGGAGAGCTACATCCACCAACCTGCCTGGCAGACAGAATTCTCAAGTGCTGTTTTAACAGCATACATTATTAAGATCTGTCAAAATTATAGTCTGTATTTCCTTCCTCATGTTCAGTAAGAGTTATATTTTAATCAGGAAGGAGTAGCCAAGGAAACACTTGCTAAATTGCCAAATACCAACTGCTTAACTGAATGAAGTAAGTGGTTACCAGTTTCTCTTACAAGCACCTCAGCATCTGCTGCAACACTAACAAAAGATTCACATATTCCAGCTAGCAGAAGCTTCCCTTTCCAGCCTTGACAACAGTCATTTTGCTAAACGGAAGCCTGTCTCTCTGGAGTCAGAAATATGGAAAACAAATACTTGACCAGTGCAAAAGTTAAATTTGCTCTTCCCTATCCATTCCTCGTAATGGTACTCTACAGTCTCTGGAATAGCTTCGTTTTAGTCCAAAGAAGAGTTGAACGTTTTGTGTTTCGATCTTCACACAAAACTCCTCAGAATCCCTTAAAACAAGACACTGATGTCAACTTTTATAGGTAATGGGAAATTGTTAGTGAAAATAAAGAAGTTGGAACAGAAACAGAATAACCAGCTAGCTCTTGCCAACTTCAACTAAAAAAGACAGCACTAACAGGCAAAACAAAGTAATAGACTTAATAAAAAAATGAAATCTGCAAAAGAATGGAACAGCAATTCAACTTTTCTGTTTAAGATCAGAAAGCAGCAAATTACAAAGAAAGCAGTGGCAACTCGTTGATGAGATACAGCTTTTTATAATTATCTTTTATTCATTCTGTGTGAAAAGGTATCCATCATTAGAAACACGAGTGAACTTAGAGAATTGATAATTAGCATTCAAAAAGATAGCCATTACCACCCAAAACTTTTCAGCTGCACACTGATAGAAACTGTTTAAAAACTGTAGAAAGAAACTACTCTCTGAAAAGGCTCAGCTTAAACAGTCTGATAGTCCATGCACGGAGTAAGTAAATAAAGCTTATCTCTGCTGCTTATCATAATTGTATTCTAGACAGACTTTTAAACTACCCCCAGGAATTTTTTAAAACAAAATCACTTTCACAGACCCCTACTGCTTCCTACAACAAATTTCAAATGCTACATGGATGTATGACATGCAGTAAAAAGAGAAGAAAATCTTTCAGTGCAAGTTATTAACTACTTGCTACTAGTATCTGTAGGCTTGAATTTGGTCCTTCTCTGCAATTCACCAAGACCTGCTTTTGGTGACTGAACTATGCCATAAGAGACAATCAAAATAACTTAACTTACCAACTTTACTAAATATGTAATAGTTTTTTAATAGATGACATTGACACTGACACTTGTCTCCCTCCATTCTTCAGAATATAACATTCATCAACACAACAAATATGCACCAGTAAAAGTTCGGCTGACAAGATCAGAAAGGACCATGTCTCCCAGGGATCTCCATCCGGCAAATCCTGGGCACCTGAAAGACTTCTTGTTCTCAGGATTTACCGTGTGGAGATCTCTTCATACCAGAAAAAAGTCATTTCAGAGGAAGAGGAAAAAAGTTAATTCCTTTGGTTTTGGATTAAAGTTGGGAGAAGAGAGCTGAATTCAGGGTTTTTTTTCCATTTGAATGCTAAAATTGTCAAACTCTGCAGATGGCGATAATGGATGAGTAAGTCGAAAAAAAGGTTACTTATCATGGGAAGCCATAAATGGCTAAGGAATCTGGGGGAGAAGCAAAAGCAGCTCATTTTTCCCTTGTCTTCACTCTTACAGTAAATGTATCTTATGGTAACATTAGGCCTAATAATGGAAGCTACAGAAGAGGACTTAAGGAACTTTTCACATATACTTATACTCTAGATTTCCCATTCTAAAGATTAAAAAAAAAACCTGAAACACTTTCCAAACACCTCCAGAAATTCAATTCATTGCCAACTGATACTTGTGACTGGAGAACAAATGCTCTGACAGAGCACTGGCTTTGGAAGTGTATATGAAGTTCCACTATGAAAGTAATTTGACCCATTTGGTGGAGTGATGGAGAGAGGAACTGAAGCATGGGGACAGGATGTACTTCTCTTCCCTAAGGGAAGCAGCAAAAATACTTCATTTGAAGACCTTAATCGATTTATGTATTCGATCACAGAACAGCTTATATAAAGATTTAGTCCTACAATTATTTACAACCCATGGCATTGATAAATTCAGTAAATTAGAAAAAAGGCCATGGTAAAATACATCTTTGTCCAAAAAGAAAGAAAAACCAAAACCACCAAAACCAGTGGGAAACAAAACATGATATTATCGTCCCTGTATCTGCAAAACTTTGCCCAACTTCAAGCCATATTTAGTCATAAAATCATAAATCACACAACTCAAGAGCTATTATTGTCTGGGCAAAATAAACTTACATAATCTGAATAACTGTTAAGAGATTAGAGCAAACAAACTTAGATAAACAATTTCCAGTGGCAGTATCTAAGATTATCCCTAAAATGTTATATTAAAAATGACTGCAACTAACGCAGTACTTTTTACACCTATATATTTCCAAGATAATAAAATGAAAGCTTCAAGTGCCAAGATTCACTTAAAATCACATGGATCAGTATGCAGACTGCTTCTGGTGACTTTTATCAAAACTTGAAAGACTCTCACAAGCAAGAAGGTGAAGAAAACTGCTCCACCCAGAGTCCTTTTCACTTAGTCTGTGCCATTCACACTATATCTGATACAAGCCTATACAAGTCTAGGCTACTTTTCCTGTGGCCAATGGTCAAAGAAAGAACAACAAATGAAGCATTTTATTAATGTAACACAAGTCTTCTGAAATTGCTGCAGAATAACCTGATTGGGTGGGATTTCTACCTCATTCTAGTCAATCAAGAAAGAGCAGTACAAGACTAGAAACACAAAATTAATAAATTGGTATGCAAATAAATTACATACTCTGGTGCTACCAAGCATAACACTACTATTAACAAGTATACATGTCATTAAAAAGCATTTCAATTAAACTCATCCTACTCAACAATAGTTAGATTGAAACTTTTGGTAAAATATGTTATTACCACAGTATTTCCATTACAGAAAAAGTATTTATGGATTTTTCAAGGGAAAAGAGAAAAATATTGGGCATCTGCAATTTGTCTGAGAACACCATAAGCATAAATCAGAAACCTGTCTTTTACCAATATTTTAACTAAAAATCTGTGAAGTAATCATCATCTTATGGCAATCCAATACAAAAAGCATGACCTTAAAGCATAAATTGATTGAAGATGGAAGTCTGCTTTGCAATTAGTTTAAGGAAACTGATACAGGAAAAGATAGTTTAATTACTTATTTCATTCAACAAATTAAATAAATCCATGCAAATGTTACTAAAAAGGTAAATATTTATTGCTAAGACCATGGATTTCACTCAAGAGTGTAATTTTTTACTATGCTTTCCACACCAAAGAACTTTTCCACAAATGCAGCCTTTTGCACAGGGCAAGAGCAACTTGCCCATGTGGATGAGAAATTTTAAGAGAGTATTTAACAAGCTATGCTTGTTTTTTCCTGAAAAAGGATCAGTAAAGCTTAAAAAACAGACAGTAAACAACCAACTAGTACAATGCTAAAGCGAGAAAGATTAATCACCTGCTGTAGCACTGCAGCTGGGGGGCTTTCCTAAGTACAGACAAAAGCAATCAGGCAAACACTACATACTGATGTGGGGCCCAGACCTCAGAGGAAAGGAATAACTCAAAAGTGGAAAGCAAACCATTTCAAACATTGAGAAGACTGGTTTGAATGCAGTGTGTTAGCACTTCCTTAAAGTGATGAAATAGTATTAGAAGTATCTTTAACAGATACAGATTTAACAGCAGTTACACTATGAAATATAAATAATTTGATGTAGGAACAGGGGCACATACACTTTCAGCACAGTGCATGATTAGGTACTTGAACAGCACATAAAAAATTCCCTTACCTCTTCCTATTTTGAGTCCTGAAATTAATATCTGAGTCCTCGTGTCTAGAACATTGTGGTAGGTTGATGAGTTGATGCACAGACCTTTAAACCAGTAACACTTCTCAGAAATTTACATATTTAAACCCCGTGGAGACACAGGAACCTCCCTTTTTGCTCTTTCCACTCTTAATTCTGTTAGTAATAAACTTCTTCATATTCTTTAAGTTTTGAGCCTGCTTTGCATTTCTCCAAATCCCTTATCTCACAGAAGGTAAGAAATGTGAACAAAACCACTACAAACATAATTTATATATTAGGAAAAAAAAGGTAAATTAAACAAAATCCAGTTATTATCACAATGAAAAAGTATGATATACAATCATCTGAAATACAGGAATTAAGATCCCAGACTGTTTTGATGTTAATGCCAAGGCAGAGCTTAAGCTACCAGATGTATCCATATCCAAATCATTTTTGGGAAAAGTCACTCTGAAGGAACAAAGGATGGTACTATGTTGAAAAAAACACCAAAAATTCCTGTTCCTCAAATCTGTTCTACTGATTAACATGGCTTAGTACAACAAATAATTTTTTATCATAAAAACATTTTGTCCTGTCAGTTAAAATAAATTCAGCAATGTCCCTTAACTAAGTAATCAACTGACCGATGGCTCTTATTATGCCAATCTGCGTACTCAATAGTTCAAATGCAACAGAAGTGTCAGATACAATTATTCATAAAGAATTTATAATTTAGCCAGCTGTACTGTATCTTTCAGCTTGTTCTTTCAGGTGACAAACTAGAAAAAACTGCACAGCACAACACATTACCTGAAAACTCATGAAACTCTGCACTGACACATTTGCATGAAGAAATGACATTTACGATTACAAACACTATATTGTTTGCATGCATATTGTAAAAGAATAACAACGATGACCTGTACTAGCATAACATCATCATAATTCACATAAAATTTGCATTATATATAAAAATTGTGATGTTGCTGGATAATAATCAACTAGAGATGGTATTGTATGCTGTCTGGTTATGTAGAGAGAAAAAAAGTTCTTAGTAAGTGAAAAGCTTGACAAGACAGCCATTTGCGAGTTAGCAAATAACATGAAACTCATTCTGTTAACCTAAAAAATTAACTTTTTCTCTCTTAATTACACAGACACTGCACAGCATCTTCTCATTGACACCAAACATACATAGGATGCTTTCTGTCTTAAAACAAACTTAGGCTATTCATAAAGCAAGTTTCCAGCAATAAGGACAGTCTCAGTATCAAACAAGAAGGATCCTTATTACTGCCAGAACACAGACCTTTTTAATGTAGGCAAAGTTCTAAGTTATTGTGAGTTAAAAATTCAGAATACAAAATAGTTATCTCTCAAGATCATTCGAAATAAATGTCTGTAGGGAGAATAAGTCTTCTCCATGCCACTTTGCCGAGATGAAAAATAATGTCAGAGCTAGTTGAAGTTCTTCTACTGGCAAAAAAAACTATAAAAAAGACTGATTTTCACTCTTGCATGTTTCTTCCTTACAATCCCTACATTATCGTAATGCCACCACATATACCTTGATTTACTCCAGTTCTCACCCCCACCCCCTCAACAATTTCCCCCACTGGCTCCATCAACTTATAACTGTGATTTGAAAGAGGCAGTCATAACTGTGAGAACAGTCATTTTCTGGCACAAAGAAAAAGTAACTTGAGCTCACCAGAGTTCGTCATTCCCCCTGCTTTTAATGATCTGTACCACCCCCTACTTTTGAAAAGTATGTGCTGTGTTTGTCAAAGGAATAAAGAGACCCTTAAGTTCCTACATCTAGTTTGAAGTTCCCAGTCTAAAGTACTGTTTCTGATTAAGGAGAAAAAAGAAAAGACAGAGGGGGGAGAAGAAAATAGTGTCATTGAAGAACTCACTGCTGGTTTATTTGTTCCTACAATGCTGGCTCTCCTGTATGATTCCAAGACTTCAGGTCTCTACAAACTTCAATCAAACTTTCAGCAGCACGTAAGGCTTTCAGTCCAATTAGTTCCCACCACACTGAGTATTTCAATTTCATATTCTGTTGATTTAAGTATAGATGCACTTATTCAGTGACATTAACGTGAGAAAAGCTAATTTTCAGTCAGTCAATGAGGTAGCATCACCAGCCGTGACTGAGGTTAAGTGTGGGGGTGAGCACTAGCTTGAGCTGTACAGGGGGGTTCCCAAGCTCAGGGACTCTTGAGCAACAGCTCAGAGCTGCATCCAGACCTGGAAGCCTTCACAAGCCAATCAAGCTGGGGGATGAACAGATGGAGAGCAGCCCTGTGAGAAGGCCTTGGGGGTGCTGGTGGGTGAGAGGCTGGACATGACCCAGCCATGTGCACTCCCAGCCCAGAGAGCCAAACGTGTCCTGGGCTGCATCCAAAGCAGCGTGGGCAGCAGGGGAGGGAGGGGATTCTGCCCCTCTGCTCTGCTCTGGTGAGACCCCACCTGGAACACGGCATCCAGCTCTGGGGTCCCAGCACAGGAAGGACATGGACCTGCTGGAGTGAGACAGGAAGAAGGCCATCAAGATGACCAGAGGGATAGAGCAGCTCTCCTACAAGGAAAGGCTGAGAGAACTGGATTGTTCAGCCTGGAGAAGAGAAGGCTTTGGGGTGACCTAACAGCAGCCTTTGAGTACCTGAAGGGAGCCTACAAGAGAGAGATTTTTTACAAGAGCATGTACTGACAGGACAAGGGGGAATGGCTTCAAAGTGAAAGATAGGAGCTTTAGATGAGATATGACAAGGAAGTTCTTTGCTGTGAGAGTGGTGAGGCACTAGAACAGGTTGCCCAGAAAAGTCATGGATGTCCCATCCCTAGAAGTCTTCAAGGTCAGTTCGGATGGAGCTCTGAGCAATGGGGTCTAGTGAGAGGCGTCCCTGACCACAGCAGGGAAGTTGGAAACAAATGATCTTTAAGGTCCCTTCCAACCCAAACATCCTATGATTCTATGAATTTTGATAAAAGCTGTTTTCTCTAGGCTCCTCAAAGCAATTATAGAACAAATCACTATTTATAGTGTCTCTTCAGTTAGCAATGAAACTGTTACATATCACAATAGATAAGATTGCTTTTAACACAGAACAACCTGCTTCTTTTTTCTCTTGTACTGCATACAAGACTTTCACACACTAGCTAAACTTCCAGTCTAATACAGCAAGCTTGTATATTAAAAAGGGATGTGTAAGGAATACAAAACTACTTCAAGACAGAGCTTCCAAATAAGTCTTGTGTAAGCTAAAAGACATGGGCAGCTTCTGCCTGGCTTCCAACCTACTGCAGTCAAACTGCCCTGAGAAGGTTTTCCTCCATATTTCCTTTAAACATAACAGCAAACCTAACCCAGCAAATCAGAGAAGTTTCAAACATCATTAAACAACTTTAGTAGCACTGACAAAAACAGACCAGAGTTTAGATTAATAAACTCTCAGGAATGCTGACAGTCTTAAATCAACTGCATCTCCAAACATTACTACCAAAACAAGCTTCCACTTAGTAACTACTGAGTTACTACACACATGCCAAACAACAACAGTTCCAAAGCAAAAAAGCAGAGAAAATGCTTCTTCTATAAAACACAAGATGTCCTTACACTTCCTTGTAAGCTGGTATGGTAACTTAAGACAGTAGATGTAGAGTGAAACGCTATCAACATACATGCTTTTTAAAACATCATGTCCGCATCCACTTTGTAGCTTAGAACTTAGTAGCTCCACTTAAGAGTTTCAATGGAAATGCTTCAACTTCTTCTCACAGTGTTGCCCAGAGAGTTCAGGAATTTAATCCAGAATTATTTCAGTCCTGGGAGTTCATTACACGACAAAAGCTAAAAAGGCCACGCCACCTAGATTAAACGGCCATATGGGAAAAAAGAAATGAAAGCAATTAAAGTAAGTGTAGAATGGTTCTTGACGAGAAAACTTACCTGTATCTCAAATATAAAGCTTTGAGATGACCTCCTCTAAATCACATAAGCAGACAGGAGATGTAATAGCAGGACAGCTGCAGCAACTAAAAGCTGTACTTTACAGTCTCTTAGCAGGAGAAATCTTTCATACCATAGTAATTAATTTCTGCCGTTCTTGGCATTAGTATTAGGCTAGGATAATTACAAACTCTTAAGTCGACTTTATTACAACATTTACAAGTGTTCAGTCTTGATTTTCTATGGTGACAGCAGAGTAAAAAGATCAAAATAGCCAGATCAGCCCACAGAAAGAAATCCAACAGATTTTCTTCAAAAAAGTGGTTTATGAAACGTTTTATTTCCAAGCTTTCTGTCACAGTACACCTATGCATCTCTAGAAAGTCGCCTGACACTCTTCTAATGCCTCCTATGTGTTTTCACCAAGTACCTTTGGTTCTGCAAAGCTTCTGTATTCCCTTAAACACATTATAAAATGTCTACAAGTATAGCTTCAAAAGAAATAGTAAAGCTACTGAAAGGGTACAAAGTTTCCATTCCTATTCACCTTGTTACCAAAGAATTTTTTTTATGAATTGTAGAGCACCTTTATGAGATACATGATGAGTACTACAGTCAAGCTTCTCATCTGAATTGCCCCTAAAAGAATGAGCACAAAAATTCACAAGTATCCTACCCAAAAATAACCAATTTTTGAACAGTACACTACCTAGTACTAAAAAGACTCATAACAACATATCTAACATATGCTTAACTGTTCATTCTGTATAAACAAAACCAGTCTAGAATGGCAGACACATAGATGGGATGCTCCTTAAACATAAAGGCTCATCTCAATTTTTTTTCTTTTTTAATTCAAAGCTTTTCATCCACAAACTTAATTCTTTTGTGAAACTCTGGGAAAAAATGTGCAGTATTATTTTGAAAAATACCAAAGAAAATACTTTCAGAACATTCCAGAGCATGTAGGGGTAATAAACCAGAATTTCTTGAACTGGTTTCTCAGAGGCATTCATTTCATACAGAAAGCAGGAAGGGTGTAAACTGATTTGACAGAAAGCCGGCACAGACAGTTTTGTAACCAAAAAAAAAAAAAAAAAGGAGAGAAAATGCAAATATGTGAAGTAGCAAAAGAACATCCAAGCATTTGATAACCCACAGTAATCAAACCTCCTTCAAGCCTCATTAACTTTGGGACATGCAAAACTTTCCACAGAGGACACTTTTAGCACTTTTCAGGCTAAAAGTGACCAACTTAAAAGGCCAAATGTGACAACACCACAACTTACTAGAACTCAGTGGTTTAGAAAACTTTCCAAATTCCTTAATACCAAATACATGCATATATGTGTATATATATGTATGTGTGCATATATGTATATTCGTACTTAGACTTTAAAACAATTCAAGCCTCTATACTTTACCTATGAGTATCAATTCCTTTCCCATTTCTCACGACTTCATATCCCAGATACACAGCACTGGAGCCACATACCTGCACGGCTGGAGTCGCACACCCAGGGGACGTGTCCCCTCTATCTCCAGCTTACTGGAAACGCCATATTCACCCCTCCACTCAAAGAGACCTTTTCTCCTCAAGCCGTGGAGTTCTGTTCCCTGCCCAGGCCCCTCCACAGAAACGGCAACTCGTCCCGAGGGTAGGAACGGGTGGGGCGGGGGGTGTCGGGGTTTCCTTTCCCCCAGCAGCCAAGAGCCACCTTCCCCCGCGGTGGGCACAGGCAGCAGGACCGGGACAGGCGCTCCCCCGGCTCACGGGGACTCCCTGACAGTTTCGGGAGAGGAACCCCACAGAACCCCGACCCCGCCTGTGATCACCCCATGGCCGCCCCGAAAGTTCAAGCGCGGCGCCCCCCAGCCCCCGGCCCGCTCCTCCACAGCCCCCCAACCCGTGCGGGTGGAGAAGACCCTC
>VZRV01009520.1:0-23937 GCA_013398115.1 Falcunculus frontatus | reverse complement strand
GCGGAGCCGAGCGGGGGCGCCGCGCTCGCGGCGCATGCGCGCGGGGCGCTCACCCGGGCACGGCGCCGGCCGCCCCCTCCTTCCCTCCCCCGGGCAGCGGGGCCGGCGAAAGGGGGTCCCGGAGACCCCGCCAGGCCTGGGCCCAAGCCATGTCCCGGTCACAGAACCGCAGAGTATGCTGACTTGGAAAGGACCCGTCAGTATCATCGAGTCCAACTCTTATCCCTGCACAGGACACCCCTGAGAATCGCACCATGTGCCTGAGAGCATTGTCCAAACGCTTCCTGAGCTCTGTCAGGCTTGGTGCTGTGACCACTTCCCTGAGGAGCCTGTTCCAGCGCCCAGCCACCCTCTGGGTGAAGATCCTTTTCCTGATACTCAACCTAAAGCACCTCCTACACAGCTTCAGGCCATTCCCTCGGGTCTTGTCGCTGGTCACACAGAGAAGAGATCAGTGCCTGCCTGTCTGCCTCCCCTGGTGAGGATGTTGAAAACTCTAATCCCCCCCTCAGTCTCCTCCAGGCTGAACAGACCAAGTGACCTCAGCCACTCCTTGAATGGCTTCCCCTCAAGGCCCTTCAGTGTCTTCATTGCCCTCCTTTGGACGTTAATGGCTTCAAGTCTTTCTTACGCTGAGGTGTCTAGAACTGTACATAGCACTCAAGGTGAGGCCACACCAGTGAAGAGTAGAGGTAAGAGTAGAGGCTGTGTGCCCAGCCTTGAAAAATCCGTGCAGCTTGTGAGCAGGAAGGTGAGATCAGCAAAGGTGGTTGGCTTTTAGGCAGGATGTGCCTCTGCATTGATCCAAGCTGCCTCTTCTCTCTGAAAGGATTTCTTCAAAACTGCACAGGTGTCTTTTCAGCCGATGAGAGTGGAAACTTGAGTAGGAGCTGGGTGGAAGGAGAAACTTGAATAGGAATGCTGTTCACAAGACACGCTGGTATCAAACTGTGGGTGGCTCAAAACATTCCCAACTGATGAAATTACAAAGAATCCTGTCCTCCTGAAGGTGTGAAGTCATAGGTCAAAGAGAATGCATAAAGCTTGGGAAGCCTATGTCAAGTTCAAGTTTGCACCAAACAGCTGAATGCTTCACTTGCAAAGACAAGTACTTAAAAATTCACCTTACCAAATACTAAAGACATCAAATCAATCTTTACGTTCCCAAATATGCATATATTTTGAATGTAATCCTTTAAAATACCTGCATATTTCCCTCTTTCTTTCTTCCTTTCCAACAAAGAACGAGCCATGAGACAGCCTTCTACCTTGTCTAAAAATGTCATTGGAAATGGGCTATCTGATATGGCACAAGCCCTCCATGTTCAACAAACTACTGAGCTTTTATTGTGTGCCAAGACAGGGGCTGTGCTTGGCTCTGGGAACTATGTTTTCCAGATGCTAAGTCTGAGTTAATGGAAAATATGTCAGCATTTTAGATTTGCTTTGTTTCAGTTCAAGGGTTATGTAGTTACATGAGTGCATCTTGTCTGTCTGAAATATAAATTCTGTTTCCAGTTTGACAACAAATTACTTTGTATGGGCATTTGTTGTGTGTTGTGGAAAGTAATGGGGCCTCCTATCTGACCCCTGGAACTGGGGTTCAAGCAGCCAGAAGCAAAAGTAACAAGCTACAAGAATGTGCATGACATTATAAACTTCATTCCTGCTTTTCTTGTGTGGTTTGTTGGTTGGTTGGTTGGTTGGCTGGTTGGTTGGTTTTTTCCTAGTGTTTCCAGAGCAAACACTGCAGATGCAGAAAACCATTAAGGGCATGGTCTATAGGTGTTGATTTTCTCTTACTATACAATTTTTTTAGAAGATGGCACCTTAAGCAAGATGATATGGCCATGCCTACTCAAACAATCTACTGTAATATACCAACTATGACAAGATTTGTGACCCTCAGAGAGCGCAGGCAATGGTTTGCTTTCTTCTCAACCTCATCACCTAACATCAGTTCTAATGCCTTTGGCAATACCATTAAAGTGTGTTAGCCATAAGTGATGTTTCTGAAATGTAAGCTTAGCCGTTGCCTACAGTGTCTGATACCACAACTGCGTACTAGAGCGCCTTTTCTGAGCTACAACACTGGATATTAGAAGAGAAGTGAAACTTTTTGTTTGCATTGCAGTCAGTGAGCTGTGGTCAAACTATGGAAGTCCAGAGGGTGACTTGGGGAGAACTAGAAACTGTATTTAAAGGATTGTTGTAGTTAGCTTTACATGCATTACTCTTCACAGTTTTCACCCAAATAAGAGCATGACGTGAACATGGGTAAATTGAATCTCTAGCTTCCAGAAATATGTATTTTCTTGGTAAAACATTTCATGGAACAGAATCTATCAGAGACCTCTTGACAGAAAAAAAAACCCCAAACATCTCAGGTAAAAGCAATTTTTTTATCTCCTTTAGGTCTTCTAACAGAGAAAAGGAACTGGTCAGCATGAGCACGTTAATAGTAATGGTATAAACTAAGAAATTACTAGAAACTCAACAAAGTGACACATTTTCGTAAACAAAGCAGAAAAGTAGCAAATAAAATGAATAAAGCATGAAGTAGGAAAATAAAGGACAAAATTACTCCAATTTAAGACTGTGATAAAGTGTTTAGAAACAGCAACATTGAGAACTAATATTTCCAGTAGTTTCTCAGAGCACTAGAGCTACATCAATTCTTTAGGTCTGTGAACTAGACTGTTTCCGTCAGCGAGTGCTGAGAGAGCCTGTTGATGCCATTGCAAGGCATCAAACTCCCCAGCTACTACCTTTTCGAGATCGTGGTGACCCATGTCCCCCAGTACTGGAGAATAGTAAATATTTCACCTGTCTTTGGAAACAGTAAGAAAGCTAATTCAGGGAACTGCAGCTTCACTTTGATCCCTGAGAAAATCATGGAGAAATCAAAGATCTCAGAGCTGAGCTCAAACATCTTGCAGCCTAAAACCAAAGAACTCAAGCATTGACCATCTTATTTCTTACACATAGAAGTACCAGGCACAAATTATTTAAGTACCATATTCTAATGGGTAAGTCTGTAAGATCTGGGCATTATCAGAACACACACACAGAGTGTAGGAGGTTGGAAGGGGCCTTTGGAGATCACTCAGGACAGTCTCCCTGCCCAAAGGAGGATAAGGCAGAGCAGCAGTGTCGCTTCTTTAGCTATCACCAGACCAAGCACTGCCATTCTTACATTGTAGGTTCTGCATGGTCATCCTAAGGACTGAATGATAACTTCACTCTTGCCCAGGAACCACTGGGAAACAATCTTTTGAACGTGAGTTTCACCACAGCTACATTCTGGCTTCAGAGATGTGGTCTATTAATCCTCTGATTTAAAAATAAAGACCTAGAGGTCCTTTACAGGAGCTATGAGCTATGAGCTCATGAGCTACCACCCCCTACGGACGCAGCTGCATAGGTGACAGGCCAATCAACCAGCAAACTGACTCAGTAAGAGACTATTTGGAGGTTCACTGCCCCCCAAATTCAGACATTCTGAAATACGGCTCAGCATTTTGTTATAGATGTACCTGAGCATAATCCGTAAGTTTTTAACTCCATAAATGTTATGCAACCTCCTGCATCTGTAAAATAGCAGGAAATTCCTGTTTCTTTCACTAACCTTTAATATTTGGGGTTTGGTGAGTTGATATCTTTCTCCCTGTTGTCCTTGCTGAAGAATTGATAAAGCATGCTCTCAGTCTCTAGCTGAACAGTTTTATTCCTAAACTGATCTGCATAATATTTTTTTATTATTTATACTAGAAAAGAGAGGTTTAAACCCAACTGATAGATATTTAACTATACCCTCAGTCATTCCAACCCACTTGAGCTCTTCAATCGTCTCTGTTACTTGGCTTTCAAGCTCCTCCATTTCCCGTGGAAAAAATATCCTTCATTTTCTCTCTACTCTCAAAGTCAAATAAATCGGGTTCATTCTCCAGCCAAATCCACTCAACTGTACGAGACAAACTGATTCAGCAATCATTTGTAAAAGAGGGAAAAGCAAATACCAGCCGTTTAAGTATCTCTAGTCTTACAAATATTCCCACAGGTAAGTGAAAGATTAATGCTCTTGCCAGAGCATGTAACTGTTAGCTAGCAATTAGAAACTTCTCGTTATGAAGTCTTCCTCACCAGACGACATCTTAATGCTTCAAAGATGAGCATTAGATAGAAAAGTGGAGATAGTGGGGGATTTAGTGGCTCAAAAAATAAGAATCTTTTACCTTAATTACTTACATAAATACAGTTTAAATCCCTTCAATGATCTGGGTTTTAAACACAAAAGCTTTAGCAATATCCTTACTTTCAAATGATGAAATTTATACTGAGGGCAGGGGGCAGCTGGGAGAAGCAAAACAGAAACTCTTGTTCAGTTCCCAGGAGTCCTGCATCTTGGATATTCCATTCTCAGAACCTGGAGCTTGCTCCGGTAAGAGGAAAGTTATCAGCAGCCTACTGTATTGTGCTAGGCAGTGTGTTGTCCCTGTGACTGCCAGCTATAGTTATTGCATTAAAACTGAGGAGGAAGTTACCTTCCTGACTGGTGCTTACCTTCCTGACTTATTCCTGACCATCGATTATAATTTGGCTCTAATATGCCAGACTGAACACTGTTGAGAACACTGGTCAGGTTTTTGATTGACTACACATGTAGAAACCACAAACATCAACACTTAAATTCCAGCAATTTGTTTTCAGGCAACCTCTGCAAAATCAAAAGCAGAGATGGTAAAACAGAAGTAAAGTCTGCAAAGAGGAGCAGGCTACAGGAGAAAGGGACGTTTAGAAAAAGTGGTAAAAATAATTTCTTGAGTATCCAGCATGTGCTGATTTACCACTTAGACACACACAAGTCCATGGGACCAGATGGAATCCACCCGAGGGTACTGAGGGAGCTGGTAGAGTCACTGAGTCGTTTTCAATCATTTACCAGCAGTCCTGACTAAACAGGGAGATCCCAGGAGACCAGAAGTTAGTCAGTGTGACACCTATCTACAAGAAGGGCTGGAGAGACAATGCAGGGACCTACAGGCCTGTCAGTCTGACGGTGGTGCCAGCAGAGGACATGAAGCAGGTCGTGTTGAGTGCCATTATGCAGCACATACAGGACAACCAGGGTATGAGACCCAGCCAGCAAAGGTTTAGGAAAGGCAGGTTCTGCTTGAACAACCTGATCTCCTTCCATAACTGGATGACTCACTTAGTGGATGAGGGAAAGGCTGTGGATGTTGTCTATGTGAACTTTGGCAAAGTCTTTGACACTGTCTCCCACAGAAACCATGTTTCTCCTGGAGAAACTGGCTGTTCATGGCTTGGATGGGTGCACTCTTGGCTGAACAGCTGGACTGAGAAAGTGGTGGTGAATGGAGTTACATCCAGCTGGCAGCTGGTTGCAAGCGCTTTTCCCCAGGGCTCAGTATTGGGGCCAGTCTTGTTTAACTTCTTAATCAATGATTTGGACAAGGGAACAAGTGCTCCTTCAGTCAGTCTGCAGATGACACCAAATTGGGCAGAAGTGTTGATCTGCTGCAGGGCAGGAAGGCTCTGCTGAAGGATCTGGACAGGCTGGATCGATGGGCTGAGGCCAGTTGTGTAAGTTTCAACGAGGTGAAGTACCAGGTCCTGGCCTTGGGTTACAACAACTCCATGCAGTGCTACAGACTTGAGAAAGAGTGGCTGGAAACTGCCTGATGGAAAAGGGCCTGGGGGTATTGGTTGACAGCTGGCTGAACATGAGCCAGGAGTGTACCCAGGTGGCCAAGAAAACCAGTGGCATCCTGGCTGATCCTGATCCATATCACCTATTCTCTTTTGTGCTGAAGTGCAAATACTTCCTTCGATGGGAAGACACATATAGCCCATGCTGTGATCTTCAGCATGGCATGGGGATTCCTGAGGCCTTTAACAATCTCCTTTTTAAACCCTTTCTGAGTATCCCTGGACTTTCCCCCCTAAGCTTTCCAATTCTCTGCAAGGCTTCCCTATAGCAATTTTCACAATGGTATTGCAAGATATTTATGAATTATCTTGGAAATAGATGGACATGTCCAGTATGCTGTTGGAAAGCATTCTTCTGATAAATGTGGTCACCTGGTGATTTATCCATATGGAATTGGACATGTAGTTAGGAAAGTCCACCACAGGTTGTATAAATTTATGATCATCTTTCTTGTGGCAGGAAAAATAGGGGGCCATGCTGATGATATGCTCAAGTTTGTGAGATCAGTGACAATAGCAGATGTACTGGAGTGCAAATGTTTCCATCGGCTGCTGCAGCTTTTGAGGTTAAGTATGCTGTTGACCTAGGAATCAGGAGAGAGACACAGGGAGGAAAAAAGGCTCAAAAATAATTGTTTACTGCCATCAAGACCTCACGAATTCATATGTTCACCTTCTGATCATATCCATTTGGGAGACTGGCGTATTCATACTGTGCCAGCCACAGCCACAAACAGCCACCCCACTCTGAAGAAATAATTATAGTCCATTGTGATAAAGTTATCTTATGATAAGCTGCATCGGATGGCTGGACTTGAGTATGGCAAGAATAGGCTACACTTGCAGGCACAGAGGGAAACCATGTCCTGAGCAGCTTTAGATGGGACTGGATCAGACTCTCCATTGTGACTGTGTTCAAAGAGCTACAGGGATTCTGCATGAGACATTCTGTGCTAAGTGACACAAACATCCCATGAAATATCTGGGTCTGCATCACGTAGGTGATTCTCCCAGCCTTTCTCAAAGCAGGAACTACTAACACCACCACCTAATTACCATGAAGCTCCACAGAAGCATGTGAGCCACTCAACTTGAGGTAGAGACTGCCAGGACTGGAAAGGATTCAAATGTTTATATAGATGAAGGGCAAACAGGATGTCTAAAGCTGTTTGATTAAACCAGTTTGCTAGTGACCTGGACCTATCAAGAGCGGTACCCACACCTAGGAACTACCTTTTATAATTTAACATTCAGTTGGATAATGTGACTCAGTGAAAAATATCCACCATGGCAAGGCACTTGGCAAGGCAAGGCACTTCACTTTACTCTAAATCAATTTTTTTCTGGTGGATATTTCCAATCCTGTAGGACAGGGGAACAAGTTTCCTGCTTCTATGATGTATACTTGAAGAGTTTATACCAAGAAGGAGTAACAGATAGGACAAAGAGAAATGTTTAATGGTGAGTGAAAGTCCCCAAAGTAGCTATTTCTTTTGGATTAGATACTGATACACTTTTGTGGGATAATTGTCCAAAGACAGTCTAAGACATCTCAAGTTGATGGCAAATCTCTTGTAGATCTTGACCTGGAAATGCTTGGACTGTATTCCTTTTTATAATCACAGAACCTACTCATAAATCTTTACCTGGTTCCTCCGCTTCTCCATCATCTGATACTACATAGTATTTTTCCTTTTTTTCTAAGAGAAACAGTATCTGAAAACACAGGGACAAGTGAGAGGTACTTAAGGACAAGGTCCAGTCATCCCATGAGCTATGTGCAACAATAGGTCCTGCAGCTTGAGCCTTCTGTGAATCCTCTGGCCTCTGGGGATTTGGCAGGGAACGCAGGGAGCAAGCAGAAGTCTTCATCCTAGCAGGGAGAAATCTGTGCTATTTTTTTGCAGAGACAACACAGCATCACAGAGAACTTGCATTTAAGGTTCTCTGGTTGCCAAGTCGAGCCCTACTGCCATGTACGCAACAAGGAAAGGACAATCTCTCCCAAGCAAAGAAACAGCAAAGCAGCAGTTGAGACACACTCAAACTGAAATCTCAGTGTTTGCATGGATTTCCTCTATCATCCTGGCTCTACTACTTCTGTGCCTCTACCTCTCAGCTAGATGAGGAGGAGGAAGAATGACTGATCTTTCATTCATCCTGTCTGATCAAAGGTTTCCAAGCTTTTCTAGGTCAACATAAGGGAAAAGGCTGTCTGTTGTTGCAGAACACTACTCTGAAATGGTTTGCATATCACCACAAGGACATAACACCACAACAAATGGTTTGCATATCACCACAACTTCTGAAAGAGGGAGATAGAGAGATTCTGGATTCTTACATCTAACAATTTAATGGACAAATATGTTGCCTCCACCCTGAACCCTACCATTCGAATCAGCATTACTCACGCAGCATGCCATTTTTGTCCTAGGCGACATTTTGAAAGTATTTCAATTTTAAGGACTCAGCAAGATCAAAAAAATATGAGCCAGAGATTAAGATCATCCTTAGAATTTTGCAGGGTTGGTGGGCAGGTAAAGAGGAATTGCGATGCCAGCACTGCCTTCAAAACATTACAGTTAATAATTGCCCCTTCTAAGAGGAAGAATGGTTCACCAGAGCATCAGAAATTATTTCTTTTCCTGAGCTCAGGCAAGAGGTTGAAATTAGACCGGCTTTAACATTTCACAGACAAAAAGTGCCTCCCACTTGACTTGCAAGTCAGAAAATGGTACATTCTGTGAAGGATGAGGGGAAAACAGCTGACTATCGCAAAGAAATATTATATATTTACTATCCCATCCATCACCTAATCCATCAAGAAAATGAAACAAAAGTGAAGGATGAAAAGAAAATAAAAGATGCTATTGAAGGTATTAAATGTCATTTAGTTACAGTAGTTTGATTTTCAATTTGGTACCATCTTACCTGCTATTTATATCTGCCCAACTCTTTATTTAACAGTATTACTTCAAACTTTTAGATACATAACAAAGCTGTTCGTATCTAGGAGACAAATGTCCTAGATTTGGCTGGGATAGAGTTAACTTCTTCATAGGTCTGGCTCAAGGCTATGGATAAGTATACAAAACTTCTAAAAAATTGTTCTCCTGACAAAGTTGTTTAATTGTACTAAACCTCGGTACCTACTCACTAGCTATGGAAACAATACAAGTTGTCCATTTTCTGAACAGCTTCCTAGTTTGTGTCCATACAGTTAGTAACTGGTCACCAGAAGCAAATTACCATATCAGTTGGCCATCCCTGGCAAGGAGGAAATCACGTCTGCTGCAGAAGCGGGATCGGCAGCTGGAAGGCAGCAGTGGCCACCATTTCATCTGCATGTGCTCACAGTCTCAGTATTTGCCACCCCTTGCAGACTTTTGCCCCAGGAAGAAGGGTTTTATATTTAAATTATTAAGTAGTTGCGCAGTTTCTATCTGCACCACTGGAAAAAATGAGGTCCCACACACAAGCCATGGGCAAGTTTCCTACAATTCACTCCCTGAACTCAAACAGACATTATTAAAAATCAGGCCAAACACCCTGTTAAGTAATGCATACCTCAAAACCAATACCACACTTATTCTTCCTCAAGAAACTTCTTTCAAATATTTCTCCTTTCTTCCTGTCTCTTCTCTATTTTCCTCATGTTTGATTTCTGCTTTGGAGGAGGTTTGCACACCAGTTTGTTTTCATCAGGACATGAAAAGAAGGAAAATTCATGGTTTTTTAATACATTGGTTGCAGTAAGATCTTCAGTAAGTTCTGCTTGCCCCTGAACCAACATGTAGAATTTCCAACAGTTCCTCAAGGATGCTTCAGCTTCAGCCTCAAAAGCAATTGTGTGGAGTCAGCACTTTCTGGTCTTTCTGAAAGGGAGCACAGCTTTCAGTGGATGTGTTTGGTCACAGGTCAGTTTATAACCCACAGGACAAGAAGGAAAATTAAAATCATTTGTAGGGCCTCAGCTCTGAGTGAGACTCTAGATAATGTAAAAGAAAAACAAATGCTTTCCTAAGTGGTACAGAAGCCCAGGGCTGATCAGCCAGCGGTGTACGTGCTAATCTTCAAGCTACTGAAGAAATTTAGCCAGAACTATTACACTATGCTACACCATAGGCAATCTGGACAAGCTGTCACAACCACAAGACTTACTGACAGTTTATTACTGGCTATGTAGGCAAGCATCAGTGCTTCCACTGACAGCTGAGAGGACTTCTCAGTGAAAATAATGGACCTTAAGACCACAAAGGGACATGCAGAGGAATGGGGAGCAGGAGTTGTGTTTGGGCCATAATGGTTCCTACCTGTTGTTCCCTCCTCCATACAATGTTCCCCTGCTCCTGTGCGAGGTTCCTCCTATGGGATCAGTGTGGGCCTTCCTCACAAAGTAAAGTTTTTCGGGAACTGACTGTTCCAGTGCGTGTCTCCCATGAGCCACACCTTCTCCACCATGGGCTTCTCCATGGACTTCAGGGGAATCTCTGCCCCAGCATCTGGAGCACTTCCTCTTTCTCCTTCTTCAGTGATCTTGGTGTCTGCAGGGCTGTTGCTCACACCTCTTTTTAAATTACCTTCTTTGCCTTTGTGGCATTTTTGCCACCATCTTGGCTGAAGGGCTCAGGTGTGCATGGTGGTATGCCCTGGCCTCTTCTCACAAAGGTCTCCCTGCAGTGCCTGCACTGAAATCTTGTCACATAAACCTTTTTCACAAGTGAAAAACTCTACAGATTGGGTCTGGGTTTCTCTGTGGGGAAATAAGGAGCTCTTGTGAACTAGAAAGAAGGGAGGAAAACTGAAGAAAGGTCAGGAGTACATCAGAGCCTCCACCACTGATGGGAAGCAAGAGAGAAGGGAGTGGACAAAACCACAGAAGACTAAGGAGGAAGGAGCAAATGATAAGTATTGCGAGGAAGCAGAGAAATGGAGGAGTGCCAAATTAATGGCTGCAGAAAGTGAGGAGAAATGGCCAAGGAGCCGAGCAATGGGCTGTGCGAGAGGAGTGAAAGGAGGCTGGGAGATACACACGCTGAGATCTGCTAAGCAAACTAAACAGGGAAAAATCAAGCACGAATTAATACTAAGGGAGAGAAGAACACTGCAGAGAAGAGGGGAAAAAGTTAATACAAACTTTGAAAGTCTGTAGGAGGGGAGAAAGAGAAGGAAGAGAAAAAGTGGAGGAAAAAGCATATGAAGTTTGGATTTGTATTTTTCTTAAGTTTTACAGTAAATGTAATAACTGTACATAAAAGCCAATTCCCTATTTTTTTCTTTCAGATATCCATTCTGCAAACACGCTTCTCTTTTGCATGAAACTTGAAAGCATTGGTAGGCAAAATGAAATGGGTGTCCTCCCTTTTGTTTGGTGTGTGACCTATGACTGAGCCTACGAGGTTATGTGGCAGTGTCTCAAGGTTATGTGCAATGACCTAAAGCCACCTGTCTTGTTAGATTTATTGTATTTTCAAATTGGCACTAGTGCATTCCTCTTTCACTTTCAAAACAAGGTATGCTGAACTAAGGTATAGCTGAAGCTGTAAGTTTACATCAGGTTTTGAAAAGACATTTCAAATGCAGACCTTCTTCTAAAATACAGCCACTATAAAGCCCAGGAATTTCTGGTTTGAATTTTTTTGTGTTTCTTTTAAACACCTTTAGTTAAGGAATTGACGATTTGGGGCACTTAGTCTTTGTCCAGCAAAGAGTACCAAAACATGCAACACTTTCAGGCTTATGAATAAGATAACTTTTTGGGGTAGTTTATACTGGAGAATCCTAAGATTTGAATAAAGTCTACTAACTGCCTCCTCTTAGTCCTCTTCATATCTACACTATCAGTCCCATTCTGTAACTGCACACCTAGATTGTTCTTCTACACAACTGTAGAAGAACTAGCTCCCTCAAAACCAAAGAAATAAATCAACTCTCTGAGTGGAAAAAAGGAAAGCATTTCAGCAGGAGATCTGTAATTGCATATCTAAAACTCCTTCTGTATTGACCACGAAGGAGCTTCTCACAATGATGCACTCACTGTGCCTCACAAGGGAAGTGAAGGCCTGGCTCCTGTATCCTTTCTTCCTTCCAGGTTTCATAAGGACTGCAGCTCTTTCCATCAAGAGGGCTACAGTGATGTAGTGTCTCTTGACCCAGCCACCTGCTGTCATAAACCTTGTGACAGCTAGAGACTGAGGTCGCCACTTTATTGCTGAATGTCTTGGAGATTGGCAAAGGAAAGCAAAGATTTGGAGGAAGCAGACATAAGCCATTTTTCTTAGGAAAGCAAAGATCAAAATGAGAAAGCTACAGCTTAATGTAAGACATACTATTATTTCAATCAGGCATTCCTATAAAGGAGCAAATCTGAATCATGGTTTTGTGGGACACATAGCAGTCATCTGCTGATTAACAATCTCTGCCTGGATTAATGAGTCAGCCAAATCACCCACACATATGAAAACTACTGAAAAAATTTATAAGTGCTGTCATTTTCCTTGAGGAAAAGGCAGTTCTGATTAATGAATCTTAGTCTGCTAAGGTTCATAGTCATGGACAGCAACACATTTATCCCTTCTATGAACTCTGAAGATGATGTTACTCACCAGTGGTGAATGATTTGGGGTATTTAAAATTGGTGCAGTATAAGAAGCATTGCTTATAGTCAGATGCTCTGGAAGTCAGGCATCTGGTTTTGGTTTCTTAAATCAATGCCTTTAGTCCCTTTTGAAATATATTGGTCTTTAAATTTATTTTTCTAAATAAGAAGCAAAATTAAGTTAGAACCTTGCTTCCATTCTTAAATCCTTTTTAGGTTCCATAAGGTTTTGGCTTGAATGAAAGTGTGCCATGTTTCTCTGAGAACAAAAAATAAAACTACAAGCACTTCTGAAGTACCAACCATGGTACTAGCCTGCTTTGAAATCTGGGTTTTTTCTTAACATTTTTCTTCCTTATTTGTAGCTCAAATGCTACCTTGTTTTGGAGAGCTAGTCCTCACTGTTACCAGGGAGAAAGCTAGGCTGACAGTAAAGGACTTCGGAGAAGGTGAGCAGCTAACAGGGCAAACACCAATTATGTGGCTCCTATAGCAAGCACTCTCTGAAATCGGATCCAGCCACTAATGTCGACCTAACCAGGTTTATGGATACAAAGTTTTGTATTTAAATCTATGCCTAAGACATTTCAATTAAATTTCTATTATATGTAAAGAGATAGTCAAATCTTCATATTTATCTCCGGTCTAATGAAGTGGTCAGTCTGCTCAATGGGCTGTGGCATGGACTGAGAGCAATATTGGGGCCATCTGAGCCAGGATTGCAGCTGTTCTGTGCTCCTCATTTAGAGATGAACAAATCCCTCAACAGATTCCTACAGGATGACCATTCACTTTGGGTTGGAATGGGTGAAGAGTGGGAAGGGCCTCTACTGTGGAGTCCAAATCTCTGTCAAAGAGAATTCTCTTGAGTGCTGTGGGTTAGAATTTAATCAATTACTGAAGGTAATACTCTAATGGTTAATCTATACCCATTTATTTAAAGATCCAGCTTGGCTCATTTGACACTGGGCAATTCAAAGATTTGTTGCATGCTACAGCATACAGTTCCCATATGGGTGCTTTTCGCTTTCCAGAGTTCAGTGTCATTTTGACATTTGCATACTGAGCAACCATCCACAACATCATTACAACAGCCTCTTTGGTCAACAGTATCAGCTCAATTACCATGTTATTTGAAATAAATATAATGCTCAACTATTGTTAAAAAAGCATAGCAATAAAAAAATCTGTGAGAGCTCAGAGACCTACAGTTGAGTAAGTGGCCTCAGAAGTAATTCCTCCTCATTAACCCCATGTCTAAGACCAGATGGACACTGAAAACCCTGAAACTCTCCTGAATACAAAACAGTGCGTGATTCTCCTTTGAGGAGGAGAAATTATCTCACGAGGATTTTTGGCACTTCCTGATTTGGTAGTATGTGTAACCTTCGAGTGGTGCAGCATGGAGGAGTTACTATGTCCTGAAAAATAGGAGCTGTGGAGAAGCAACCCCACAGAGAACAGTAGCAAAAGACAGAAGTTACTTCCATTTGACATGATCTGATCCTTTTGGGTCCCTGGATTGTAACTCGCATTATGTGCAAACAGAAAACGTACATAATTTGATATTTTTTTCTGTCTTTTGCTCATTAAAAATCTATTTTTCAGCCCCACTTATGGCCTTCCTAGAGGTGCTAGGAAATCCATTTCCACTGTGGATTTCCAGAGGTTCTTCTCTCTCTCTGGTCAGAAGAAAACCTCTCAATCCATGCTTCCCTGCCCAGGACAGGACCCAGCCCAATACTGGGATGTCACAGCTCTTCTCCGTGTTCTTTTCTACCCACTCGCCCCATGAGCCTCCAGTGAGTGGGTTTAATCACTGACAGGGTTCTTATGCATAGCCACTCTCCCTAGAACATAATCCCCACAGACAGTACAGCTCCATCTGTGCTGCATTTCCAAGCTCGTGGGGGAGGATCTGCAGGCTGCAGGTTTATTTCAGTGGCACAGAACTTCCATAAGCTTCTGCAGCCCTGAGTGGGCAAGAGTTGGAGGGCAGTAAAGCTGCCATCCCACCTTTATTCCCTTCTCACAAGTCAGCTTTAATATCAAAGAGCAAACTGCAAACACAGGATGAAACAAGATGCCACACTCCTAAAAAGCAATGCCAGTGATTAATAGTGTGATCATGCCAAGACATTTGTGGGTTATCTTACTGCAGTTCAGATTTTAAAAAGAAAATTGATAAGCGTATTTGCATGATGAGAAATGTATGAAAGACTCACAGTGACAGGGTATTTCTATGGTGACCAGTGCAGCATCTTATTTAGACTGCATTGGTAAGAGATGTTAATAGCAGAATCTTGGCTCCTGAAGCAGCCAGACCTTCAGGGGAGCCGAGTGCACTTTAAAAGGAGGATGAAGGTGTTTCAAGGTGATAACAAACCAAAAACACAGACAGAAAGACTGTCCTATCCATGCAGAAGTTTGGAGTTGAGATATGAGGGCTCTTGGATTCCCAAGTACAGCTCTGAGACTACAGCACTACATTTTCAGTATTTCTAGTGCAACAGGCAGAAAACAAGCAGAAACAATGGGTGCATTGGTGAAGCTGGATACCAGAGGAATACAAAGCCTGTATTTTCAGCTTCTTGTAAGGAACACATCACAGCTCAATTGTTTTCAGCTTGCACGTTGATGTTTTGTTGCTAAGGAAGGCAGGGAAAATCATGGGATACAAGGCTCAGACCCAGGAAATAGAAAATAATCCCAAAGTCCATATCTAGCTATAAATCACACTTTTTTTTTTAGAAGAGCTATCTGTAAAGGGAAACACATTGTCCCTTAGCTCTGTGATAATTTTCTTCTGATAAACCTTCATATTTTGAGCAAGCCAAACTGATAGTATTCCATTTTTGTGACAAAGTGAAAGCAAATACCTCTGTTAGACTTAAGGGCTGTCCTGTTCCTTGCTAAGGTGGGTTTTGTTTTATTTTGTTTTGTTTTCCCAAGTGATACGTTCATAAACATCTTCTTCTGCTACTTTCCTCCCTGGATTAGGCCGTTTCATTTTTCTTGTACCTGCTTGCACCTGGTACTGCTGCTACAGATTCTACCACTAACTTTCCTTAGCCCTCTCCAGTAGTCATCATCTAGCTTGACTTACAGAAGCCTCTGACCCCCTTTCTTCCTGTAAGGCTTTCTTAAAGCTTTACTTTTAAGAATCCCAGTTTATTTGCCTGGCTGTAACATAACACATTAAAAGTCTCTTTTTAAAAAACACTTCTGAAATCAGGGTAAATCCAGCCATAATAGTTTGACGAAGAACATGCAATAGAAATACACTTGGTGGCCTGCCACCAGGGTGGTTGTCACCAATATTACAGTTTCAGGGCAAAGAAGCTTCACAACAAATTATCTCCTATTGCCTATATTTCTCCTCCAAGGCAAGGATTCATCCAACATCCAACATTCTACTCCTATTAGCTCTGGAATGCTAACAGATTGCAGAGGATATTTCAGGAAAATGAGCTGAAACGGTGTTCAGGAAGCTGTGACGGTATTGTAGAATATTTTTTTCACAAGGGATCTCTGGAGGTCTGTGATCTACCGCTTGCCCTATCGCACCTTTAAGCTCCATGCTCAAAGAGTACCAGCTGAATCACATGCCTCAGGACTTGTTCAGTCGAGCAGGGAAGATCCACAGGATCTCCCATGGCTTCTCCAGGTCTCTCTTCCTCAGTCAAGCATCCTGCTGGAGGATAAGGGGCCCCTTTGGTCTCTGGCAAGTGTCTTTGGTGCTGTCCCTCTGTACTGCAGAGAAGAGTCTCTTTCCTCTCTGTTTCCCCACCACAAAGAAGTTGAAGACATCCAAAAGAGTCCTCCTCTCCCTTTGTGTCTCCAGATTGAACAAAAGTCTTTTCTCCATCCCTTTCCAGATGTACTGTGCTCCAGAACCTTCTCTATCTCTGTGGCATCTGCTGGGCTTTTTCCATAGCTGCCCAGTTCCGAGGAGGCAAAACTGGGCATAAGTCTCCATATGCAGCCAGGCTCACTGGTGCTGATAAAAGAATAAAGACACCTAAGTCTGGGATGAAGTGGCACAGAACAAGTTCAGGCAGCTGAGTCTATTAGAGTCATCTGAAGCAATGGCCTTGGTTCTCTCCTGAACCTGACAGGGGAATTCTTGGGTGAGAAGTTTTTGTGTACAAGATACTGATTTTTCCAGGAGGAGACATCAAAGAGTGATTGGCACAGAATAAGGTGTATAAATTTGCTCCTTAACACTGTGCCAGCCCTGCAGCGGAACACTGTTTAAAGCTGTCCTCAGGGGATGCTGGACTAGATGTGTTTCTTTCCACTGTCTTGTACCTTAAATCCTTGTACCTGCTTTTCTTGCGCCTCATAAGAGGTAAAAAAGTGACAGGCTAAGCTTGCAATCTATTTTATGCCATGAGACCCCTTAAATAATTGCAGTTATTAATTTTGGTTATCATTTATGGCAGATGCTGATGTATGAAACAGTGATCCAGAATCTAGCATAATAAAATGAATACTGTCCCACTGCCTGTCTGCCCAGGGAAGAGGGTTTTCTTGTCCATGAGAAAATAACTGAAAGGCTCCCTAACCTTTACCTGGGACATCTACAGACTCCATACTAATACTTAAACATTGATAAAAGTATTTTAGTTCAAATTTTTGTAAGTACCTTTCAGAAACTGCACAAAGACTTGTCTTTGTACAGTGATCTAAATGCTATCCACTTCCATTGAAACACATTATTTTCAGGACTAAAGAATTAATCTAAAATTGTCCCTGAAACTTCTTTCTCAAAAACACATAATTAATTTTAGACAAAAAAATCCATAGAAAAAAATTTAGATTCTTTAAGTAAACTATTGAATTTGGAGCTGGACTTCAAAGACGATCAGTTATTATTCCATTCTAAGTAGCTTGACTAAGATCTAAATTTGAGAAACTAAAATCAATCACCTTAGCAGAGTAAATCCCATGGTTCAAACTCAGCTCTTCTGTAATCATTTTAGATAGAAAATACTTAGAAACAACCCTAGGAGATGAGAAAACAAGATCAGCTCTTTCCTTGGAGTGGCAAGAGCTTATTGTTGCAAACCCACAGCGTCAGTTCTCATATGATGGGGAAGTGAGAAACCACATGTAATTACTGTCTGCAGTCTTGGAGCCACTAGCTGCCTTCAATTGCAGAGAGTTTTCAGACTCTGTCTAATATAAACTCTCTCTGCAATTAAATCCAGCTCACTCACATCTTGCCTGGGCAACTGGCCCTCAGTGACCCTGCTGGAGCAGGGGAGTTGGATTGGACCAAGACCTTCAGAGACCCCTGCCACCCTCTGCTGTTTTGTGGCCCTGTGATGCTGTGATCCCCACCACAGCAACAAGGAGATGCTGTCAGCAGCCACGCTAAGACAGCCCTCCTCCCTGCGCAGAGCAGCGCCCCAGTCAAACCCCAGGTCAGGAGGTCTCAGCTCCTTACTCCTGCTCTATGCCAGAGCCCAGAAAGACCCCTACCAGCTGCAATGGCAGGGTCAGGGCAAGATGAAGCATTTCTTGACAAGCTGGAATTACTTGGTAGGAGCTCACACTCAGAAGAAAGATGAAGGGGGTGGTAATCGTGAGATGCTCACCTCAGCATGGAATGCCGAGCTGCAGAGCAGAGCTGCCCCACCAGAGCTGAAGCCCCATGAAGACTCTGGCCTGACCTGAGGCATCAGGGAGACCCCAAAGCTTAGAAGCCCAGAAAACACAAACTCCCAGCTGAAATGGGAAAAAGGTTTCTTTCAGGTGACACAGACTGCTTCTCTGGAGGCCAGCACTGGTACTAAGGGTAGCTTTACATTTTTATGGAAGAAGAGAAACTGCTTGATGATGATGGGGCAGTTCTTGAGGAACTCCTTGTTTGCTGTCCCTGCATGTGGGAGGAAGCCCTCTGTAGACATTGATGGCCTCAGTGAAGACAATCTGGCCTCAGTGAAGTAGCTATGATCAGTACATGGGACATATTGGTGAGACAGAGAAAACAGAAGCCCATAGGCTCACAGGCAGCATGATTCAAGGGTCAGAGCTGCACTGTGCTGGCAGGGTCATAGACAGGAGACACAACTGCAGCCAGAGTGATAAACATGAGAAATCCTCACAAACGCCATAAGCTTTAGGAGCCCTGGCTTTTGGAGTCCTGACTTGCCTCTGTAATAACATTTCCATGCTTCAAACATCCTCCCATGCCCACCCACAGTGAAGTACCAGCAGGAAAAACAGGCTACACATCAGAGCTAGAACATTTGTTGGGATAGGAGGAGCTGACATGAGTTTATTTTCCATGCCCTTTAAGTCACTGTTAATCTGAACAAATACATTCCTGCCCTGAAATTACTTTAAAGATCAATTTTACAGATTATATGCAGAAATTACCTGGGCCTGGCTGATCTAATTTATTATGTTCTTTAATGTTCTTGCAACAAAAACAATCTTGTCATTCTCTTCTGTACTATGAACACTGTTCAAAAGGATGCTAAAAAATAGCCTAACAAGTCATTCTTGCTAGACCTAAATCGACAAACGTAATTTGACTGCTGACTCATTAAATAGAAGCAAGAGACAAAATTCCTGAACACAGAATGATTTAGAGATGTGGGTATGGCAACAGTACATAGTCAAAGTTTATGCTAAGCAAGAGTCTGAGTAATAATACCTGTAAGGGAAAACACAATGCAGATATTGCTGCAAATGGCCATTGGGGTTTCCTTACCCTATTGCAGTCCAGATCTCTCTGCAGTGAGAATTAGTTCTCATGGTATGTATGACTGCATGTGAATGTAAAATTTTTACCAGAAAGACCTCTTGAAAATGCCTAAGTAAAATTCCAGGCTTCTGGAAGTAAGGTGGCAATCAAATGAGAGATCCTAAAAGCTTGATGACCAGGAGACAGTGATAAAGTTCACATTTTATTCCTCTTAAACGAGTGATTCACCCTCTGAGTAGCATTGGGGAAAATAGAAAGCATAGGAATTATCTTTTCTTCATTACTGGGTGTTTATTTCAGGCAGGTGTGGGGCTAACCACTAGACATGTTAATGTGTTGCTATTATGACATTATCTGAAAAAGGAGATTATAAACCACATTGCCATACCAGATGTGCTGTTGCCTGAAAGTTGCTCTTTTCCCAATTTGCTCAGGACAGAGCAGAGTTTTATAACAGGCATTTTCCTACTTAGGCCTGGCCTGTAAATTATCTTGTTAGAAGTCTGTTTTAGGAGATTTGGTGGAGATAGGTACTTTGCTGTACAAAAGGATTAATTACTATGACATATGCTTTTGGTCCTGCTTTTAAATGCATGCCAGGCTTTCTGCAAGCTCTGCAGACGGAATGCAGCAGCAGATTAGGGAAGTTTTTCTTCCTGTTTCTCAAGCAGTAACCCTGTAGCAGGCTAGAGACGTTCGTTAGTTTCCATCTGCCTGTGCGGGCTCCTAAGAGATCCAAATGATTTTTTTATTCCAGCAGAAATCTCACTGAGATTTGACTTTCATTGTGGCCTTTACACATGCTGAAGAGACATTGTATCTGTGTAGAAGGATAGATGGAAACTAATCCTGCAAAGAGGGAGGCAATTTCGCATCTGAGCCCTCTATGGCTTAATTACAACCAACACACCTGTGTCAGATGTTTTCATCTTGAAAATTGGGCACATTACAACAAATATTTTTTCCAGACATTTGACATCAACAACATATGACAAACATGCTAAAATAGGACTTCTTTCTGCACTTGGACTGTGGAAAACTCCTACAATGTCATGCAAATTAATTTTAGCTTAACAGTTGCCCTCCAATGTGTGTGGTATGGGTTTCATCATGTTATTAATGAGATTAGTTAAAATGTATTTCTGATGTGCCTTTGAGCTACAGGTCAAAGGGGAATTGACTGCCAGTACGTGACTGACTCTTATTCTACAGCTCTTCCACCACGTTTCCAAAGCAGACCAGTGGTGTATCTTACCCTGTGATCCAGAGCAATCCACAGCAGGAGGAGACCTTCAAAAAAGAAAGGCAAGGCATTACCAATGTCATAGAGCATGAGAAACTTTGGTTTGAGTGGTGTTTGTTGTTAGTTCCACATGCATGTTCTCAGCAAGGGTATGTCCATGCTGTTACGATTTATCTTCCTTCCCCTGCCAAGAGTCTTCATTATAGTAGGTGTCTCTATTCACAGTTTCTTCACTGTTGACTTGCAGATAGTTACTCTAGCTTAAACACTGAACATTATCTAGCATAGTTACTGTTCAGGGATATAATTCTTAGTCTTTTATTTCCCTAATTCGTTAATATGCTGTCACATAAAATGGTGCTACTTCACCCAGTTAGAACCAGATTAAAGAACAGAACATGAACTATTAATGCAGGACCTAAATACATGCTTGAAAAGCTCCCTGAGATCTTCAGTGATTATTTTATTATAAAGTCTTTTATCTAAGTGAACCTAGATGTTGGACCTAAATAAAGGAAACTTATTTATACATTTTACAATGGAATTAGCATGATAGGTCAACCTTTGAGGGTGCCAACACCACTATAAGAGAGTTAGAGGTCAAAAAAGAAAATTATGTAAGTTTGAATGTATAAATGCCTTTGGTTTTAAGAATTATATCAATAAGTCTTATGCAAAATACTTCCCCTTAGGAAAATGAAAATGTGGGAGAAAGGTTGTATAGCTAAATTGCAGAGAGATGGCTTTTTGCTTTCTCAAAGGTGTTTGAAATACTTACTCCAATATAGAGGGAAGCCTCATCTTTTAAATAAAATGCAGACTGCTAAAGGTAAAGATGGGTCAGAGGAGGAAACCTGGCCTATATGTTTTTTTTAAAAAAGCTATCAGAAGCTACAGTCTTAGCCCCAGCCCAAGGGGAGTTTAGGAATATAAGCAAATTTCACCAGTGTCACAAGTGATGAGTGTATAGCAGCTGACTGCAAGGAGAGCCTATGAGGATGCTGTAGTGAGGCACAAGAACCAGGCAGGTCTCTAAGCCTCTTGTAGTTTACAGCCCATTGCAGACACCTCCTCTGCCCAAGAAACAGTGGAAGTCATGGAAGAGAAATTTAATTTTAAGACACAGCTTTCTCCACTCAACCTTTTTTGTTGATCCTCTTTCTAGATTTCAGTGCCAAATCAGAAGCTTACCTTGACAAATAAAATTTCCTTGTACCCTGTTGACTGTTCAGTAACTAGGAAGACTAAACAGTTGAGCTCATTCTGACTGTACTTAGAGACAAAGCAGAGGAGAGCAGCTTGATTTATTGTCAGCAGGAAGCTGCTCCTTCCAGTGCCAGAATCTAATGTCTGAGGAGGCAATAGTAGCTCCTGCTGCAATTCACAGTAGTTCTGACACGTGAAAGGTGAGGGCATGCTTTTTTCACAACAGTGTTGTTTTCTGAGTGCATAGGTGAAAAGTAAGCAACCTCATCTTTATGAAATGAGTGTGCACACTTCCTCACTTACATTAAAAGTATAAGATCTTCCTGGAAACCTTTCAGTCTACGAGGAAGCTCATCTAAAAATGCAATTGATGACGTGTTCAATGTGGAACGGAACAGCTGGATTTTAGAGCATTAATATAGTAAAATAACCTATTTTTCTGTAGGTTTTTTTTCTCTCTTTCCATTAGTGATGAGTCAGCATAATATACTGCAGCACCAGCCTGAATGGCTGACTGACTGCTTTGCTATCACAGTTGACCTTTGCTTTACAAGCAACCAGTTCTGCACAGGTTGCCTTCACTGGCCTCTGTAGGATGTAATTTATCCCATGGTCTTTGTATGAACAGCTCCTCTGGGTAACAAATTACAGTGTTTCTCTTCAGCATGTGCAAAGGCCACAGTGACTGTCAAATATCAATCTCTTCGTTTCTGCTGGAATAAAAATTGTTCGGGTCTGTCACATAGAAGTTTTGCCATCCATGCAGTCTATGAGTTTTCCAAAGTCAAAAAATTCCAGCTTCCTAGTCTCAAGCCACAGGATGTAAACCCTCCATCATTTACACAGAGGCTAATTATTCCCTAAAAGTATTTAAAATTGTCTGTAACAATTTTGATTTAAAAAATTTGTGTTACTGAGAACATTTAAATGGTGCAATTGCATTTTCAGCTATATTAGTGTGTGTGACAGCACAGGACAGAAAACAGTCAGCCTCTGGTGGATAAAGTTCTGATAGGAGTTGAGCTTTAAAGGATTTCAGTGATTCTGCAGGGCCATAAAGAAAATTTAAAATCATAACAATTGGGATCTGCATTAAATAATTCTGCCTTCAGATCTGTTAATTATGCATGGAAATAAGAACTGGGTATTTGCCTAAGGTGGGAAGCAACTGTGAAATTCAGCATGAAAACACAGAAGAGGTTCTTTGTGAAATACTATCCTAGTCTAACAAATTGGAAGAAAGACCTAAACTATACCCTACATATTTTCCTAACAACTCTGTGATACTGTGAACCAAGAATCATTAAAGCTGAAAAAAGCAGCAAGAAAATAGGCAAGTTTTTTAACCAGATGGCTTTTACTTTCTGGTCCGGTGTAATAAAAATTTAAACAAATTGGTCTTTCTGCATAAACTATGTATTTTTCATGCATTTCTGCCCAGTGTCCACTCTTCCACATGAATCTTTTCTTTTGGTCTCCCTGTAAGACCTAGAGTGTCTCTCATGACCCCACGTTATTTTTGATTGAGTGGACAGCGGGTCAAAGGACAGTGTGTGCCTTGGCTAGCTTGGAACAGGAGAGGGGGTGCCAACTGCCCAGCTTAACTCTGCTCCTGAGCTTTTGGGGAGCTCACCAGAAGACAGGATACCTGACCCTTCTCTGCTCTCCCTTACACACAGTGCTGTGTCTTCCTTCTTGTCTTCCTAGAGACCGATTTTTATGAATTTTGTATGACATCAAAGCCATTGGGATTTCCACCCTTCTATCCAGCATGACTGAAGCTGGTCAACACATACAAAAAGTTACTTAAACAGATCACAGACTTTTCCCTTGGCAAAGGCTTGGGTCTCCTAGTGCAGGACTAAGCGAATTGTCCTTCCTTCACAAATACTTGCTAGCTCTCATTTTCAGTAACACTGACTACATGCATGACAAAAAATCACTTTGCCATTTCTCATCCTTCTGGGCTGGTTTAAGGCCCAGCTGGTTTGTTTTATGTTTACTGGTCAGCAGCTATTTCAGAAACAAAAGAAGGACTGAGATTACTCCCTAGCCTGGTTAATTCTGGACTTCTGTGAAGTTTTCACATGCCAATTTCTGCTACCACTGTCTAATAAAAATATTGAATTGCTCTTTTCCAATTACACAAACTGACAGCAGAAGACCAGGAGTAAAGCAAGCGTGCATGTCTCCATGTGTTGTGGGTGTGTGAACATACCGTGTGTCCTCCTGCAGAGGGATTAAGAAGTCCCCTGCTGGGGATTTCTGGCATGCACAGATACAGGCAAAACAGAAGAGGTGGGAAATAACCTCGTAGACCTTTGCACTTTGTTGTCTAAAATCCTCTGCCAGCCTATATAGGCCTCACCCAGCCTGTATAATTGTAGCTGCTCTCTTCATCTGCAAATTTGTATAAAGCATGTAATAAATAGGTAAGCCCAA
>VZRV01009519.1:912088-1100175 GCA_013398115.1 Falcunculus frontatus | reverse complement strand
ATGGTGCTTCTGGTCTTAGTTTCTATTTATTAACTTAAAATTTATGTTGATATCTTGAAGTGTTTCAAGAAATGTGAAGATGAGGTGAAACTAATAATGAGCTATTTACCTTGAAATCACAGTAGTGCAAAATTCCTTGATATTTTTTGGTTTTGAGAAATACATCCTGTTTGGGCACCTGGACTATTCAGTTCATATATTTCATCTCTCTGCGTAATTAACTCCTTTTGATTTGTAATTTTTTTAACTAGAGTTCTTATAGCCTTCTTTTATGGCTAAGTAATTTCCTTCGGGTTTTTTTCCCTTTTAACTGACTTTGGTACTACAGACTCAGGATGTTAGGTGAACCTTTATTTTAAAAGGGTAGTTAGTATTTGCTCATGATTGTGCTTTTAGGTAGCATTAAGGCCTTCACTTAGTTTTTACATCATTCATTTCAATATTTTCATTAAATTACTGTCCAGGACTTATTCTTTCCAGTTTTGTCTCCTGAAGAATTTTTTATCTCTAAAATTATGAGCCTTGATGTAGATTCGTTGAGCAAAGTCTTATAGCCTAGGGGCTTTAGACATTAATAATTTAGAAAACATAATCTTTTAAAACTGATTTTAAAATTCCACACTGATCTCACAGTTTTCAGCATCATACAACAATACTGTTTTTATCCCTAGTGTGAAGGAAAATTCAACAGGGTTGAGAAAGAATAAAGCAAAGGTCTAAGCTGGAAAAACATATTTCTGTGGCCTTACTTCAGATTAATTTTTGGTGTAACTATGGCCTTTCGAATGTAAAAAAAGTCCCTGAAAAAAATCTACAGAGGTTGCAAGAGCTAAGAACTCACAGGTTTCTATATAAACTTTCTTTCTAGTTTGTAAAAAGGTAGGAGAAAAAGCTTATTATCTTGACTGTTCAAGAGAGGCACATATCTCACAGTCCACAGGTTTCCTGAAAGCTCCACTGAACAGATTTGGAAATGCATTTTGTAAAGATGCTTTTTAAAAATAACCTCTGTAACAGTATAAGATATATCTATTTAATTGTTACTTTTTTTTCAATTTGGAGTATGATGAAGTGTTTTGTTGGCATCTGAATGGCTATTTATAGACAAGGAATGACAGTAAATCGTGATTTTAGCAATTGTTTCAAATCAGCAGAAGGGCTTTTGAAAGCCATTTAGAATATTTTTCTGTGATCAAAAAATTACTCAAGGCAATCCAAGCCTAGCTTCCTTCATTAAGAAGTAGAAAAAGTATTTGTTATGCCCCTGTGGACTGTTTTAGAATTATTAACGTTGAAAATTATTTCTAGTAATGTAGTCTAAAACTTCACTTGCCAAAATGCATATTGTCTAATGTTTCTTTACTTTTTAAGTTACTTTTTTTGCATTTAGGTAACAATTCTGTTTTCAGATGTTAGTTCTTTAATGTTAATTGTTTGAATATTTAAAAGGATCTAAGTTTCTTTGATGATGTCAGTTTTCAAGCGTTTCAAATGCAAATAGTCTAATACTGTTGGCACCTCTGTGTAAGCAGCATTTATTCTAATATAGCAATAGGAAATCAACTGACCTTTTGATAACTGTAGTGAGGATATTAATGGCTGAACAGATAAGGGGTGCTCTTTAAGAGCTTCACTTATGAATCTCAGTTGCCAAATCTGTCTCTCACGATTAAGATGAGTCAGTAAAGAAACTTTACAATTCATAAATAAAAACAAATATAATTTTTTTGTCTATAGAGAAGAAATGCCTGGATTGCACAGAATTGAAGAAAGACTTGAAAAGGAATGACTGCTGTATTTGAGGACAGTTTGTTGCTTTAAAGGAGGCATGCTTGTTCTGGCCTGGGTGTGAAGTCAGAGAGGGAGTTTAAAGATTTTCCGAAAAGATTTTGCTGCTGAAGTCCAACGAGAGAGTTGTGAGAAAGACTGATACCATAACATGGTTCATCTTCCTGTCCCATCCAAGAAAACAACTAGCTTTCAGCCCAGTCAGTCTTCAAGGGAACAGCAAATTGTTCCTCTTATCAGTCCTCATCGACTCATTCATTTTCTGGAGGGGCAGGAAAAGCACTAGCAACTGCCAAAACTTTTGGGGCATCCTGGAGAGAAAATTAGCTCTCCAGGGTATAAATGCAAAATCTCAGACTCTTTCAACCAAATTAAGAGTTCAGACTGGCAAAGTAATGAACAGTTGCTTATGATTATGGATAACAAGGTAATCAGTTTTGTATCACAGGGAATTCTCACCCCACAACGTTGTTAAACTTTAGCTTTATTAGTATTTTAAATTCAAAATTTATTTAACTGTTTTTCTTTTTCATTTTGATCAAAGGACATTAAAATATTTCTCTTTGCCAATAGTCCTGTGTCTGTATTCCCACACATATACAGAAGTTGTGTCATTACATTCCCATCGAGCAATGCCCTTATTTACCTCAGATACCACTAGCTGCATGTCTGCTGATGCATTTTGCAAACTCCTTTAGAAAACATTTTTTAAACGTGTGCCTTTCAATTATTTTATGCTGTGCCAGCAATAATTCTTATTCCATCTGCTCCAATAGGTATCCCATTCTTAGCCTGAGTATGGGAGCATCTGCTGTTAACTGCAGCCAGCAGCAAGTAAAAATGTGAAGAAATTCTTCTTGCTTCTTCAGTATAAAGAACTTTAAAAAATTTCTCAATTATTGTGGCAGTTATACCAGTTTTCACATTAGCTTTATCTCACTCAGCAAATAAATGGTGTATTACACCTATTTTGACCTCATAAGGAAAACTGAATGGCATCTAAACCTTATGCACAGCAAGAGAAAATGCAAGTCTGATATGAAATCTACAGATTGCTAAATAGTGATTTGCATTTCAAAACTGACCTCACCTAAGGAAGAGTCACTTAAAGCATCATTAAAGTGTTTTAAGGATTTGAGGGAGGAAGAAAAAAAATCAGATCAACCAGACATTAAATACTTTTGAATATTGTTAATTTGCCAAATTTCTTCTTTCAATTTTTCTTTTCTAGTTCAATTTCAGTACATCCTCAAATTCCTCTCTATTGTTCTGCGATCTCTGTTCTGTCAGTGATAGTGTTGATTTCTTCTCTTTTTTAGTGTGCTTGCTTAAATTTAAAGTAAGATAACCAAAGGTAGATGTTTGTGTTCTTTCTAAGCCCTTTTTCATTAGTTTTTCTCTGTACTTGTTGGCAATACTAGTGCTTTTAGATTCACAAATATTTTTACTTAAGGTGCTTTCTCTTCTATACAACTAGATATAAACTTTATCGAAAATTTAGTGATTTTTTTTTCAATTTTTTATTTCCAGTATCTAAATGTACCTGTCTAACTGTCCGACTCTTACTCTGCTGTTATCACTGCAGTTGCCTCTTGGCCTTATATAAATGTATTCAAAATACTGGTAATGTTATTCTCAAAGCTTACTATTTTTGCCATTTGAACTCTCCTATGAATGAGTAGCATTATCAATTCATCATATTTTGCAGCATCAGGAATAAGCTTACCGTTCCTGCTTTGAATACACTTCAAAGTATTAATCCTAATTATTAAATAATAAATCTTACATCTCATCAGGTTTCCCAGCCCCACTACTCTGCAAGTGTTATAACTTTGGCTCTTTTTTGCTCATTTTCCCTCAGTTTCCTTATAGTTGCTCTCCAAGGTTTCTCAAAAAGTTTGCTGTGCTTCACATCAAAGATTATCTAATTCCTTAACATTTTATGCTTGTTTATGTCTTTAAAGATAAGTTTACAACTTTGTCAAACAAAGTGTATGTAACTAATCCTCCCATTGTTAGAGCACTTCATTGGAACTTGGTCTTGGTAGAAATACAATTTTGTCTGAAATAAAAGCAAAGCATATTTTGTTATACCTAGAAATTTGCAACTTTTCATCAAGAAAGAGAACTCTTCAAAATCAGCTGAATATCAGGTATTTCATAATTCAAATGTCTGCCCATGACTCAGTAATCACTTCTATACACTGAATAAGATACAGAAGGCTTGCAATTTGGACACAAAATGAAGTTGCTTTGACTGTAGTCTACTTGTGTTCTCTTTCCCTCTTCACTGTTGGACAGGGGGCCACTGTCTTCAGAAGAAGGCCTCTGGTTGCATAATCCTCTTGACACTTGGAGTTGGTTCCCAGTTTTTAAGATCAAGCTACAGAGGAGGATTACTAAGACACAGCTACCAGTTTTGGAAGTCTATCAGAACAGTGTGAAGTAGTCTTTCACTGACCAAGGTATGCTAAAGAGAAAACAAGGGGGAAGTACCAGAAGCAGAAAACTGGATACACAAGTGAGACGGGATCAGATCAGGAATCATGAGCTACAGGGGCAGAGATCAAAAAAACCCTAGGGGATTCTAATCCGAGATCAAAGAACTGCTTCAAACTGCTGAGGAAACTGAGACAAGGGAAAGCATGTAGGTGTTTTATCTAGATTTGTATACTTACCCTAATGTTGGAGGTGTAGAGATTTGGTATCTTTACAGAGCCTGTAAAGCTGTTTGCTGCAGCTGTAATCTGCCCCGAAGAAATGAATTATCCCTCTTGAGTTTTCTTTTCTTTCTTTTTTTTTCTGTGTGTAGTCAATCCTAGCCTAAGAGTTTCAATGCTCTAAGATTGCGTGGTCTTCGCTCTGGGAAGAGTAATGATGAAGACTGTGTTTCATAATATCCAGTGGTGGCAGACGGAAATAAGGATTCATCAGATCTAGCAAGAGTTTTTCTGTGGCAGAATCTATGAACATCCTTTTGAGAAAGCAGTATCAAAGCTGATTTGATCCAGCATGATTGTGGTAGTCCTTTACACAACGGTTCCCATCCAAGTTGATGCTACTATTACTACTATACTTCCCGTGGGGGAAGAAACAATTGAAAAGGTTAAAAAATCCCAAACCACCAAACCTGGGCATTTTTGCTGCACAGCTTTATTTCACTGACATGTTACTGAAGCAATATCCCAGAAAGTTCCAGGGGTGATGCAATGCTTTAATTTTCTCTTTTCAAACAGCATTGAATGAAATTGTTCCTTCAGCATATCCCCCATCTTATTTGAAGACACATATTAAAAAAATAAAAGACCCAAAATATGTAGTTTGTAACCATTCTTTCTCTTTGCAGGAGGAGCCCCCAGGAATTAGCCCCCAGGAATTTCAGCATTCATTTTAGCAGCTGGTATGTATGAAAGAGTAAGAAACTTGTCAGAACAGTTGACACGAGGATGAAATTCCCTAAATCTGTTTTAGCCTGTGTAGTCACCTTTTGCTTGATATTAATCTCTCTGTGATTTAGAGAGAGGTTATGGTTTGTAGTCGTTTGAGTCTCTTTCCAGCAGCCATATTCTCCTTAGTTCTACCCAGTAAAATTGACTCGGTATTAAGTCCTATTTAAGAGATTTTATGTATTTTTTTCAGAAATCAAGTCACAAATATCTCTGGGTTATTGTAAGACACATGTTATGTGTGTTTGCAAACTGAAGCTGCAGAAGGGCATATATATAAACTCTGTGCCTTATGGTACATGTCAGCTAGCAGGACCAGCTTAAAGAATATTTTCACAAATATTTTGTAAGTTTTGGAACATGTAACAGGAAAAAAAAGTCCCCTTTTCAGTGAAATAGCAGAATGGCTTTTTGAGAAAGAAGTTAATTTTCTTCACTATTCATCTAATTGACAAGACATTTCTGCCTTGAAAAAATTATCTAAAACACCCAGAACTATTCTGTATTGTTTACTAATAATTATGATAGCCTTTTGTAAGTGAGAGGTATTTACTGGAACAGAAAAAACTCATACATCTAATAATCTACATAGTCCAATTAGTTTATGAATGGGAATGTTACAGTTTAATATTTCATATTGAACCACTAATACTCTGCAGCATTGCAGAGTGCACTTTTAAGGCAACTCTTTTAGTAGTGTCCTAGAAAAGGTTGGAAAATTGTCATTTAAGAAAGACACATCATAATGCTTTGAAAATGTTAACTACTAAGCTTGTCACTATGCAGATAAGCTTGCACATTTTTATAAAACTTTTATCTTCCTTTTTGGTTCCTTGATAAGATTGTGATAATATGAAAATTTGTTATAGGAATTATAATTCCTTTCAATGATGACTGCTTTCTGTTTCTTTATACCCCATGTTACACTGCAAGTATGTGAAGCAAAGTTGTTCATTAAAAAATCCAAACCCACAAAAATGTACATTCTTAATATTGAAGTTTATTATATCAACACTAAAAAACCCAGTACTGGAACTGTTTCTAAAACAGTTCTTTTACTACAGCCAGAAATATACCCAGTATTCAGAAACTACAGCTATATGTCTGAAGGAATGCAAAAATATTTGGAAGCACATATGAAAGTGTTTGCTATAATTATCGAATTATTAAATGATCATCATTAAATATATTGAGTGCTCTGAGTAAATCACTCTTCAAAATTACATTGAATAGACAATGGTATGATGTTTCAAAGATATTCCAGGAGAAATGAACTGCTTGACACATTTATAACAAGGTGTTGGAACAAGATCAGAAGTCAAATAAAGAAGATCAGAGGTTTCCATATTTTAATTCTGTTAAGATAATTATTCTAGCAATAGATTCAGATCTCTCATAGCATTCTGTGAAGAATTCTCTACAAGCCGCTTGTTCTCATATTTAAAGTATTTCTGGATGCACATGAATTTGACAGTCTTGATTTATCGAGGGGAAGTCATATGGTTGTTGAACATGACAATATCTGAATTATTGATTGTCTAAATTGCCCAGAAGTTTAACCATCATTACCACTCCTTGTTCAAGAGAATGTATAAGTATAGAAGCACCCTGCAGACTTGGGCCTCCCTTAAATACCTTTGCCTCATTCTACAAAAACAGTAAACAGTAAAAATCAACACTTTAATGACTAAATCCTTTGATTTGACTAGGTGGTCTTGCAAAATCTATGTGATGTGTGATGTGTTGCTCAGAATGAGAGGCCATTAATGTATTATGAAAAAGAGATTGTTAGTGCATTAATGTGTATTTCTTCATTTTATAGATAACATAAAATATATAGAGGAACACTGCTGATTATTGAGTGTTCAGTTTGATGTCTGCAGAAGTACATAATGTGTTAATAGAGGGAACTGCATAGTCATTTGGACATCTAAATTTGAGTCAGTACAAATGCTGAAAAGTTACATGTAGAGTCCATTATTAAACTCCTTTTTCATTCTAATTTTTATTATTATTTTTAGATGACAATAGCAGGTTTGTGTGTTGTATATGTGCTTAAAACAAAAGACTTACCCTTTGATATCCTAATGTTTCTATTGCTGTGACACAAATATATTCCAGAGTGTTGACATTATTATTATTTTCTTCTGATAGACATTGAAATAATAAAATATGTAAACCCAAAATATAGCATAATTTTACATATATAAGATGTGGTTTCAGTAATTAGCTATCAACTGAAATGGAGAAAAAAAGCGCCTTTCTTATTTATTCAGCTGCTGGCACTTTCCTCTCTTTTAACATTTTTTGCCTTAAACTTCTTTTCCTTATACTTTCTGTGTTGACCTTTCCTTGTATTACTTCTGGTGCCTTCCCTAGCACAGTGCAGCTTTTCAGCTGCTAATTCCCTTGCTATTCCTACAGTGTCTTTTTAAATCTTACTTGTTCTTCATTATGCTGAGAAATCAGGAAACATCAGATCAAGATACCTAGGACAGATTTAATTTATCCTCCCTTCCTCATCTGTGAATGTATACTAGGTGATGTAGTCTTTAATTAGATGTTTAAACAGCTTTTTTCCATATTTTCCATCTTCCTTCAGTGTGTAGGATGGCTGATATCTTTAAAAGTGGCCAGCCAGTATTTTACTTCATTACAATAAATGGGACTACATTAAGGCTCATTTCTAGAAGAGAACGCAAGGTTCCAGAACTTGATTTATGTATGTGCCTAAGCCTGACATTCTAGAAATCTCCCTCAGGTGCTAAAAAAATTCTGGAGCACGAAAAACCAACCTCAGGGAACTCCCTGCAGAGTACTGTGGTTTTCAGGGCTCCTGAAGGAACTAATCCTTCGCTTTTATTCTGTAGGGCATATTACCTACCACCACTTCAAGAGACACAAGCTCACCCTGCTTCTGTTCCAAAGGAAGCAACGCCAGGAGACTGCACAACAAATGGTGCCACCAAGCCTAATCAGCCCTGCTGCAAGGCAGAGAACCTCACTCATGGGGAAAGACTGAAGGTTTTCACTGAAACCTTCACCAAAGTTGTCAGGGTGTGATTGGACACAGTGCTAGGTAATCTCATCCAAAATCCCTTTCCCGTGAAGGGTTGGACAGGGTGATCCTCTAAGGTCCCCTCCAACCTGGCCTGTTCTGTGATTTTGTGATCCTTCCAAGCTCTCTGCATTTTTCCCAAGGTCACATGACTCTTGGATGGCTCAAGGCAGTTCATGTTGTATTTGCATTTACTGAGTAACAAGACAGCTTTTAAACACCAACATTACATTGTGTGAGTATTAACTTTGAGAGTTGACTCTGCTATGGAGTTCAGCAACTCGAACTAGCTTGATTTGGTGTCCAAGTGCTCAGCTCCTTCTTCTTTGAAAATGTAACTCTTTTTCTCCCCCCTGATTGAAGAGGCAGATGTGATCCCTTCCATCACGAATTATGCTATGATCCTTTGCCTTCTCTAAATACTAATTCTGGAGAGGGGGAAAGATTTGTGATACACACTTTAGTTTCAGGGTTTCTGAAGGTTCCTCGCTGCTGAATGCACTGCTTTTACACACAGCAGTCTAAAACATCTAATTCTCCCTATGCATTTTTTGCGGATATTACATACAAATCGAATTGTCTCACAGAAGCTGCAAGCAAAATATCACACACAGTAAGTAGAAGTTTGCAGAGAAACATGTATCCTTTTAAAACACCCTCCTAACAATATGCAAATAAACTATGTTGCTTGTCTGTCCAGCTATTTCTAATAATTTTATGATATTTCTATCCAATAACTTTCTGAAACTCATCCATGTACTGTAAAAGAAACAAAATAATAATAAATGATACAGCAGAAGAAACACACATTTTAAAATGAAGATAGATCTAGCATGTTTTGCACATTTAATTAAAGAGAATATTTTAGTTTATCAAGCCTTCATACTCTATGGAAAACCCTGGGCAGATGCATTATGAAAACCAAATTTTAACATGGTATCTAGAGAAAAGCAAAATCTTTTTATTGATTGAGGGGAAATAGGGATAGTAAGATAATGTCATTTTACTGGAACAAGTTACGCTCAGCTTTTGCAGCTGAACACTGGATTCTCATTTCAAGAATGACTCTAAACGTATCTTTTAAAGAAATTTAGAAGGAAAAGCATAGAAATCCTCTCAGAAATCTTCTCTCTGCAAGATGACCTTCCAGAAATCAAAAAGGGCAAACAACTTAAGTAATGTTGTGAACCCACCTTCTGTTTCCACAGGACATGTTCTCATTCAGGAAGTCTGATGCTAATTACTTTGAATCAAAGAGCCGGATGAGCATATCCTTCCAGTTTGGGAGATATGCATCTGGTGGTAAGGAGAGATTCTGCTAATGCTCAGGTAACTGCTACATGGGAAAATATTGCCACTCATTCTTCTCTTTAGCAACAGTTATTACTCGTGTGTGAGTCACAAATAAATGGAGACTAAATGGAAGAGACAGAATGACATTTTAACTCTTCATCTTCTTTTTTTTACATATTTGTATAGAAAAATTTTCTGGGGTGCTGGATGTTGTAAGATAGGAATAAAAAAACACAGCACCACAGAAAAGAAAAAAAATGCTTTCTTTGGGTACATTTGCTGGTGATTTGAATGAAATCAAATTGCTCTGCCAAATCCAAAAAATGTGGCTAGGACCTTGCAACTAGTCTTGAGGAATTCCACTGTGAGATGCTGATAATAGAATTGTGGAATGACAGAATGGTTGGGGTTGGAAAGGATCTCTGGACATCATTTAGTCCAACCCCACACGCCGAAGCAGGTTCATCAGGAGCAGGTTGCACAGGATCATGTCCATCCCAGTGATTGCCCACCTCTGTAGTCTACCTGGTCCCTAGTGGACTGAAATGCACTCCTGTGTCACCGTAGGTCTTAGAAGTTGCTGTAGTGTAGCAGCGGTATAGTAGTAGCAGATGTATAGCAATAGTAACTTGAACCTTTGTGCTCAAGAAAATGTAACTCGTGTGCAGTGTGGGGTTTTGCCAAGAGCAGGGCTTCTTTCATAACTTGCTGAGTTTCTCTTAAATACATAGCGCCTGCAGAAAAAGAGCACAATCTGTTGTCTGTATCCACGGCGGATAGAATAAAAAGTGATGGGCATAAGCAGCAAGAAAAAGTCTGGTTTGAGTTTAGGGAAAAATTTTTATCTCTGAGGAGAGTGACATTTTGGAGCAGCATAAAATCTGGATTCTTAAAGCTATGAAGTAGACGTGACGAGAAATGGGCTTTGATGTCTCAGGATTCTTTTCTGTTTTAACTGTAGGTAGGTATACGATATTGTTAGTGTGACATGGTTCCAGATTTCAAAACTCCAGGGAAAAATCATTGAGTTTAAAAAAACAAACAGGTATTTAAGAAACAAAATGGTGATTTATGAAGCCAACTTCAGAGTCAACAAATGTTTTGTAAACAATTAATAATTTTATGTACAATATTTTTGTGGTCTTTATTATATTTAAATTAAAGGCTGCTGTTATTTTTATTATTACTTTTATTGTTAGGCATACATGTCTGAAAGATTCTATTTGAACAGAGTCATTCTCCTTCCCATACATCTATATATTTTCAAGTCAAATCCCCTGGTTTTTATTAGCTATTTGTCTGTCTCAGAGAAGGTAAGTGGGAGTTTTACAAGCTTTAACTAAAGGAGCAGAAGCACAGGAAACTTTCACATTTGTTTCTGAGACTCTTGTTTAAATAGGCTGTAAGCAAAACAAAAATGAAAGCCTTGGGTTTATAGGCTCATCTCACTTTGCTTTGAACATCTGAAGCTTCAGAGAACAGACTGAAAAATGCCTAAAAGGATGAGAAGATTGTATTGATGAGAGTCGTGTCAGAAGATGAGGAAACCACTTCCATTCCTGAAGATCACTCTAAAAGCGAACATTAAATTCTTGGAATTTTGGCTACATCAGCTGTCTGCAATGGTCAAAGCAATGTGGATGGAATTAATCAACTGAATTAACTGTAATTGCTAGGTTGCTTTACTGTAGGAACTGAGCTGTTCTACCTTTAGGCAGCAATGATGCAATGGAACAGAAATGTCTTGTTAACTGACATTTCTCTATATTTTCTTAGCAAAACTGAGGGCAAGCATGGCATAGCTGATTTTCTGAATCAAACAGTTTCACTGAATGGAATAAAAATCTCTTCTGCCTTCTGCTAACAAATTTCAGTCAGCAGATGCTTTAATTTCTTAAACATAGCCTCTTGCTCATGTTCTGAATGTTCCTGAATTCATAACACCTTCATTCATCTTGTGACAAGGCAACCTGGAAATAAAATTATTTTTTTAAACAGAAAATAAGAAATTGATCACAATTCTATTAGTAAAACATTCCTACAGCACTTTCTGTGATCCACATTAAACCTTTATAAGTTGGTACTGAGACGGTGAGAGACGAAAAAAGAATAAGAGTTCATTAATGATTTTTGTTTTATCTTGAAATCTTTTACAATTACAGGATTCCTATCACCACTTTCTTAACGAAGGGTAAATGACAGCATCAGCATTGTTATTGTGATATTCTTGAGGGGATTAAGTCTTTAAAAAAACGGTCGAAGGAATAACTGATAGATTTTTCTACAGTTTGCAGTATGCTATTTATCTGTTGTATGCCGATCCTGAACATGGGTTTAGACAATACTGATGTCCTCATATTACCTATTTAGTTATTCTATTTTCATCACCACTGGAAACTAATGGCGTAGATGATATCTACATCTTACCAGCCTCCACTGGCTCTCCTGTGGATTTTGAGAAATAAGTATTAAAAAAAAATCAATTTAGTAGAGCTTTGTTTCATTTAACTTTTGGCACACCTCTCCAAGACAGTGTGAGAAGAGCTCTTCTAATGTTGGCTAAGTAAACCTTTCAAAGATGGAATTATCCTTATTTTTTATTGCTAGAAAGACAGAAAGTTTGAAAAAAATCAGTAACTAAATATTTAGCTAAATGTTAGCTTAAAGGTTGTACCCGGTATTTTTTTTATTTATTCCATAATATGAATTTTAATTATTTGGGGAATAATATATACATGTAACTTAAAAAAATGAATCCATAGATTTGTTTTATGATGCAATATTACCTGAGCATGTATTCCCAGTAGGCACACACGCACATCCACCCACCACAAATACACATGTGAACACTGCCAGCCATGCACATAACAGAGAGTCATGCTCAGAACTCACACAAACGGGAGAAACGGCCTCATCCAGGTCCCCTCCCTGGCTGAGCAGGATGGAGGTCTGCTAGTGGGAATATATGCACAATGTGTGCACTTAGCAGCTGAACTCAGATACTCAGTAGAGCCAGCAGTGGCCCCTGGGTCCCAGTCCCCTCAACTGTTGCCACTGGGACACACGGAGCCTGCAGTCCCACTCCAGCTGCCGCTCCAGATGTACATCTACTCTCCAGCTGATCTCACCCTCAGAGCCCCCCCTGACCCTATGGTCCCAGACCCTATGGTCCCTCTGACAGCAGGGACTGTCCTAGTCCCTTCCATAGCCAGGGCGTCCTGTGGTCGCACCCTTGGAAACACACACACCTGCCTTGCTCCCAGACCACTTCACATACTTGCAGCAAGTCCAGCTTATCCAGGACCCTGCTAGTCCCCACACACCCACTTGCACCATGGGCACATGGGCCTCTGAGCCCTGGTCCCTTCCCGCAGATTGGTGCTTGCTTTCACTTGGCTTTCTCCAGATGCTGTACACAGGCACATGAGCCCTTTGTGCAGAACATGAACAGGCAAGTCCACTGATCACCTACTTTTTATGCTCTGCCAGCTCAGTTACTACTTTATCCCTTTACTTTCCCAGGCTTCTTCCAGCTTCAAACCCCACTGATCTTTCCGTTTCCCTACCTAGCACAGTGCTAAACCATAATGACTTATGAACAAGGCTCTTTTTCCAACACCCACTGTTCCACTGGGTGGGACACGTCTGGGTTGCTCAGATGAAGACAACAATTTAGTGCAAAGCTCTGGTCACTCTGTCATTGCACCACCATGACTAGGTGCAGCAGTTGCATGAGATGAGAGGATGCTGCTAGGATGGTGTGTCTGGTAGTCAACATTTTCCCTAAGAGAATGAACACAGCCACTCATAAACTGCATCTCTGAGACATTAAGTGTGATTAATATACTCTATTGTGTTAGAAAAGTGAGGAATCTTCAAAGAAACAACTGTCTACTGGACATGGAGTCCGGAAGGTTTGGTACCAGATACAGTGGATAAAGTTATCACCAAAGTGGTTATTTTGTTACAGACATGGTAGATCTGTTCTTGTCTCTTCCAACATTAACATTCTTGTATTCTCCTGTTTCTTTAGAGTTGTTTTTATTTATCTGCAGATGCAATGCTTTCAAGAGATGATTCTGGTTTTCTCAGAAATACCAAAAAGAGGTGTGTATGTTCCCAAATTTCTGGGTAAGTCTTTAGCCACTGGTTCTGTTAATTTTAGTTTAATCTTAGATATTTAAACCCAACCTTGTTACCACCATCAGTGCCCAGCCACAAAAGCACAGTTAAACACTTGTGAAAATGAATGGGCAAATGAATATTAAAACTCGAAAGGCAATTATTACATGTCCTCAAGGAGTATGTCAAGAACAGTAATGAGTCCACTGATGCTTCCTTGTATTAATAGTCTCACAGCTTTTTCATGATACTTTAGAAATTAAAAGTGTTGACACTTCACCTTTTACTCAGCTAATCATATTCTGTAAAAAAACCATTTTGATATCCAGCCAGACTGCCAAGCAATCCTTCATCATAACTTCACTCATGAACAGTTTATTATTTTACCTGTGGCAGTATTGTAAAATAACACATTATTTTTAAAAGAGCCTTGATCTCTGTTAAGACCGTCATAGCTCCTGTTATTAGCATGTCAGCTATAAATTGGGGCTGCTCAGTGTATGGCCATAGCTCTCAAGCTCACATTGACTCAACATCAATCAAATATAACTATGGTTTTGTCGTTATTTAGAAGAGTAATTTGCTTTCTCAGAAATTATAAAATTGGTTTCCATACAAAACATTTATGTCTGATAGACATAGAAAAATAATGGGGGTTTTCCTCTGGGAAACAGATAATGATCAGATATCCACACTGATGTTTCATGAAATCTGCTGATCTGTTCTGCTGATTAGCTTTAAGATGCACCTGAAGACCTTGACAGAAGCCAAGCGAAAAATTCTTCATTCTTGTCCTTAGATGAAAACTCAGCTAATAGTCTATCCTAAGAGAGGTCTCAAGCATAGATTCCCTTTTTTTGTTGTCAGTGTGTATTCCCATCGTTAGGGGAGCCGTTAGGAGGCAGAGGAAATTATATTACCAGTGAACTGCATCAGTCCTGTGTCTGATGCCTGGACATTGCAGCAAAGGACTCCAGACATTATCTGCGTGAACGGGTGTCATGAAAGGGAGCAACTTGTCTGAAACTTAGACCATGACCGATATTGTCAGAACTCAGATATCAAATAATGAGTTATGGAAACAGATATAGAAAAAGGAAGAAGTGGATGACTGAGAGTGAGTCTGCCATTGCTTGCTAAAATTCATGAAAATGGGAATTTAAGACAACTTTAGGCTTCCTAACTACTGTTTGGTGATCCTGTTGTATGAGTTAGCCAGTAAGAACATTATGAGCTGTGTTTGGTCAGTAATCCACCATCTTTTGAAAGCATCTTTTTGCTACTGCTTTCTATTCTTTTGCTACTTTGAAATTCAACTATTGCATCAAGCTGATATAAGCAGTCATGGACTGAAACTGATAAGGAATAGAGCACTCAGATTAGTGAACTATCAAATTGTGGGAGGCAGGCAGCATCACATCTTCTAAGGTCTGCACTGGTTGCTTAACTGTTTTCAGAAGCAGTTTAGGATGTTGTAAATCATGCAAGCCTACAAAATATTGTATTATCCAATTTCATATTACCACAGCTTCTGCTAGGAGAGATCTCAGTGCTGATTTCTTTTCATTGTCCCTTCCCTTTCTCGTTTTCTTTTCCCTTCTCCCTGTACACATACGTGCAATCAGATGTTCTCTCTGTAACCGCTCTAAGACTATAAATATTGCCTCTAGCACCACCTGAGTCTGTAAGTTCTTGATGACAATAATCTTCAGGTTGTAAAAGACATAATTTTGAGAGGGCAGAAAAAAGGTGTTGGAAACTATACATCCCACCAAGATGAGAGGTTGGAAAGTAGTGTCTGAATCTTTCCTGTTTGCTGAGTTTCCAATGAAATAAAAGTTGGTGTACTGTGTTATTAATAATTAGGCTACTTAAAACTTTGAATGAGTGTTTATTTTTATTTATGTTAAGCAGATATTTCTTAAATTCTAGTTATAATAGCAATTTATAATGTCATTTATTCTTAAATATTTGCATGGAGCTCTAGACCCAGTGGAATGAATTCTAATAATTGAAGAAGAAATAATGTTATATATAAGTTTCGTAGCTCGTACTAAATTATAATGGCCAGATAGAAAAAAAAATGGAGCGTTTTGTATTTGCATTTCCCTGAATGAATTTATTAGGCACAAGAGATAGGTGGGTTTTATTGCATATGAAACAAATGGCGTATCCAGTGAAAATCATTCACTGGTTTGCATCAATAAAATATATTTTTACAGACCATGAAAATATTCAATAGTAAATATGTTGCATTCAAAACCCAGATAACTATTATGATAATAACGTAAGACATATACCCCAAAGGACGACGATGGCACTAGACAGAACTTTCATTCTCATTCCTTCTACATGTTAACATCCCTTTACTGCTGTTTTATAGCACATATTTATAGCATATATTGTCATCTTATATTTTATAACAATATTGCATTAAATGAGCAATGAAAGTCACAAATAAAAAAAATTGAGCCTGGTTCTTTCATCTTAATTTCCTTGCTATGCCAAGAATGTTGTAAAATAGAGATGGCAATTTTTACAGTTGACTATATCTCACCTAATATTAGTCTTTAAACATACTCTTAAGTAAAATTTCTAGGCTTCCTCTAGAGTTAATGGAAAGGGATGAGCACACTCATCTGAGCCTTATTTTTTATATTTCTATATTGATAATTATAGAATAGAAGGAATTTGATTCCAAAGTGGGTATTAGAAAACCATGGACCTGGACTGAATTCTTAGTTTTATACATGATCAAATATGCTGACCCAGCTCCTAAATTTCAAATATGGTTATAAATTATGCAGTTATGCTCTGGTTTCTACTGTTTGGATATCAAGAAAAATTCTTATGGAATGAAATATAATCGTTTGAAATTACACCATTAGAACACCTGCCAAATATATCTCCAACTATTAGGTTCTTTGTTATGAAAACATACATTTTTCTATGTGTATTGCTGACTATATTTTAAAAGCAAAATATAATGGCTGAATTCTTATTTAAGCATAAAACTTATTTTGAACGGAGAAAGAGATATGTGTTTTGTAAGTAGTAATGTTCAAAACTCAAATTGTGGCATGGGAAAATACTTTTTTCAATATAGCAGATGCCTTTCAATGTCTTCAGGGGAAGTTAAATTATTTTACTGACATCAAAAGAATGTAATTGGACACCTACGATGGCTAAACAAAATAATAGCAAGTAGAGGCTTCTTCACATTACATGAGATAACTATACTCTCACAAAGTATAGGGCATTTCCTCTGACAGCTTATATATGAAATTTGATTTGGACTAATTAAAATCTGTGGTGAAAATAACATGTACTTTTATTCCACATCAGAAAAATTAAAATAATTAACAATTGATCAGATTGAACAATTGTATGGGCTTGCTACTTTCAGCAGCTTTCTAGTATAAAAGGTGTTGCCTGTCTACTAAGAAGTGTACTGGAATTGAAAGCACAAATCAAAACACAGAAGAGAACCTCATATGGCTAACCCCTAAAAAAGCCTGCTAGACAAGAATCTTCAATGGAGAATTCAAGCAGAGAAGAAATTTAGGAACCAAAATTTGTTAATCTAAAGTTTTCAGGCCTGAAATTTTGATTCCTCAATTAATAGCTGTAGTTCCCACCTTTAACTTATTTGATCTTTTAATAACCATCTTTCAATGTCTTTTAATTTCTAGTATGTTTCTAAATGTACTCTCATGCATAAATCCACTCTGTGAGTACCTAACCCGGAATGTGAGAGGCAGCAATTTCTCCTTACTACTCCCAAATATTTAAAGAGAAGGACTATGTGTAAGACAAATTATTTAGATGCCTAGCTTTTAAGTAGCTGAAGTTACTTAAGACTGGTATTGCTTTAATATGATTTGAAAACATACATCTTGTCTACAACAATTACTTGACCAGACAGCAACCATCACAGGTTAGTAGATGCCTCTTTTCCTGTATTAGCATGAACTCTTCATTGGAGAGGTAATAAAATGTCTTTTGATACATGGTTATTTCCCCAATTTTTTTTTGGGGGGGGGAGTTTTTTCCAGTCTTTAAACTGCAGATGTTTTTCCCTTTTTAAGTCTACAAGACACCAGAAGAATGCAAAACTTTCAGCATTTTCTGTTTCTGAAAATGAGTAGAAGATGTTTAGAGTAAAATTATATATGGAGTAGCTGGATGCAAATTCTTTCTCCCTGTCTTCCTCTCCTCCCCTCTCAAGGCACCTACTGGTAGGTAGGTAAGGGATTTTCATTTGGCTGAGTCAAATGTTTCTGATGATGTAAAAATTATTTTGTCATGCATTACAAATGGTTTTACCCAGTACAGTTTGAAGAGATTCAGAATTAAACCACTTCCTTGGTTTTGAAGGCTTTGAGAGCAATGCAGAGATGTAGATCTGAATCTGCTCTATACTAAAGACAATGCACTCCTTATTTCACACATGCAGGAGTAGTGGTTTATGTTTTTTCATTAACTGGAGGAAAAGATATAAAAGGGCAGCTGAAAAGAAGATCCATGTCATTAAACAGAAGCAGATAAAGTTAACCAAGATCCTTATATCTTGTTAGAAAACGCTGAGGATGTGCTTTTGTGCATGCTGTGAAAAAAACATATTTTCTTGCATTTTTCATATGTCACACTGTAAAATTTCAGCTATAAGTTATACCATCATCCCCTTCGTCATCCCAGGCATATAGAGAAAATACATACTGACTGTAGGCTTTGAATAGTAAAGCCAAAGCCTGGAGAATTAATGACCACTATAGTAATGTATTACAGACAAAATCCTGCAAAATCATAGGCCAAGTCCTGCCAAATACTTTCATCTCAGCTGTCAGACCATATAACAGGAAAAGTTTTACGCTTCAGGTGTATGCAGCAAGTTCTGTCTGGATTATGCTAATACGGGGACATTTGCCTATCCCACTTTTAATACCAGCTCAAAATGAGATTGCTAGTGTGATTGGTTTTATGGGACAGTCATAAGCCTACAGGCATATTACTAAAGTTGTTTATGGCAAGGAGTCACAAATGCAGACATGAAAGCAAAGGAATTCTCATTAGCATGAATATTTAAAGAAGTCACTTTAAGATGTCAGCATTAACACTGCATTGAAAAGGTCAGTACTATGGAAATAATTATCTTTAAGGCGTTAGCTTTCAATGTTATCAAAAGGCATGCATTTTCAGACATTTTCCTGATCAATGAAAAAATGAGTAGAAAGCCAAGCAAAAGTGACTGTTTGGAGAAGAGACATTTGGGGGGTTTTGTTTTTAAATCATTAAATCCTGAAAACAAAATTCTTTAGTAGCACAGAGAACCGAGTCTGTACCATCTGGGCCCTCATTATGTCAGCAGAAAACATTTGTGTATATAACATTTAGTGCAAGGGAATATTGTGTGTTCAATAACAGCCAGCCTGTGGCATACAGGACATAGAAAATAGATTTCAGTCAAATTACATAAAGGTTAAAGCACTGTCCTAGGACTTGAAAACCAAGTACTTCGTGTCAACAGAGTACTGCTCCTCCTGTGTTACCCAAACTCCTCTGACAAGGTATTCATACAACTGTTGAATGTTAATTTGCAGCTCTAGCACAGCTTGCTATTGGCAATGTACACAAATTTGAGTTTTTAAATGATTGTTTGACAAAACCCTACTGCACATGCAGTGGTGATTTTATATTATAGAGAATAGTCTATCTACTATACAAAACAAAGAACAAGGGAAAGGTTGGTAGAGGCATTCACATGTTTAATGAACTTGTATTGTTTTAGGTAATCTACTCAGAATGACAAGAACTGGTGGTCTCAGGTGGCTGATTCTAAAACATCCTAGAATTTCTAAGTATTTTTCTTTCTAAAAATGGAAACCTGAGGCATGGTCATAATCAATCCAATGGAATGCTAACATAATCCTCATTCTGACAGGTAGAGGGAATTGCAAACAAAATAAAAAATAAATTCTGGCACAGCTGTAAATTATCTTATTGCAGAATTGGAATCATTCAGGCTGGGTGGGACTGCTGGAGGTTCACCCCCCTGCTTAAAGAAGGATCAGCTCTGTGATCAGACTGGGCTGCTCATATCTTCATCTAGTCAGACAAACCTCCAAAGACAGAGATTACCTAAGCTTTCCAGGCCTTCTGTTCTAATCCTTGTTTAATGCCACAGTGATTCTTTTCCTTATGCAAAAGTGGCATCTCAATTTTCCCTTGTTTTTCTGTCATGCACATCAGTAGAAAGTCTGGCTTCATTTTGTTGATAACCTCCCCTTAGGTCCTGGAAAGCTGCTATTAAGTCCCCACAAAGCCTTCATGTCCTCATGCCAGGCAAGCTCTTCTCTCAGCCTCTTCCCTCATCTGTCATAATGCTCCAGTAAATCACATTTACAATGTGCATATAGAATAGAAGAATAAAAATAAAATATATATGTAATGATTTAAAGAGATCCTATCATAAAGGCAAAAAACCACCTATAGCTAAATCAGATAGTAGTAAGAACTTAGCATGAATGACATTTGGATACTACTTAAAAGCATTTTACTAGGTGCTGTCAAGCTTGCCATCGGTCCATTAGGAAGATGATGCTCATCAAAACCAAAGAAATGGAACTAAACAAAAGCCCTCAGCATTTAGAGAGGAAATGAAGAAACGAACAAAAATACTTCTAAGAACTGGAAGATGGGAGAAGCTAATGCTACTGAACATCAAACAGAAACTAAGAGATACGGGAAACTATTGACAAAGATAAAAGGTATATAAAGAGGGTTTTGGTAGACAGTATAAAGGTAAGTAATTATCTAATGTACAATTAGAAATAAAGGATTCGTAATAAGTTATCACTCATTTTCTTAATAAATAGGCACTGGAAAAAATTTGCTAATAACACATTCAAGGTATCTCTGTGTTCAATAACTGTTGAATAACTAAGCAAAATGATCTGCATATTTACTGTCACGCCCATCCAACTTTGATTAAAGGCAAAATAGAAAGTACCTAATCCTAGACATTATTAGCAAAATACTTGAAGCGGATAGTGTAATAAATACCACCCAGAAATTATTTATAAATAATGACAGTCATATATTTTCACTGATACTTCTCCTTATGAGCTAAAAGCATGGTTTGTAAAGGTGATGATGCATTTTTTGTAGAGATTTATGATTAACTGTGGCACTACACTTTCATTGGGCGGATTACTGCAAGAGCAATACCAAGAGTTCAGTGGCTTACAAATTACAGACCTGCAACTGCTGGCATTTCTAATGAGGTCTTACATGAGCTTATTCTTAGTTCAACACTTTCAACATATTTTATCAATTATATGGTGTGAAATTACCACTGACAAAGCTGTAACCTTGACAATAGTAAACACTTAAGAAGACAAATCAATGCTGTATATGAATTTAAATCATTTAACAACCTGGATGCCATCAAAACATTTGTGTGAAGTACAACCAAGTATGAGGTTGTGCTTCTGGATGAAAAAGACCGCGTGCTAGAGGTATAAGAGAAGAATACAGTCACCCAGTACAGAGGCTTAAACCGATTCTGTGTCACAATGAAAGCATATACTCAGAGTACAGAGAAGAGATCAGGCAGCTGCTTGTCACTGCCCCTGGGGTAGCAGGTCAGCCTCGCTGGGCTCTAGTGACCTTCTCCAAGTCCAACACGCGAATACGAAAGGGTGTCGAATCTGTCGGCGCAACCGATGTTCGGGTCGTCACTGGCCAAATGAGCAGCCAAGCGCTCTTTGGAGGTGACCAGTGGCACCGCTTCCCCAAGCCAGCCCCAGGAATAAAGGAGGCGGGAGAGGGCTCTTCTCACCAATCAGCTCCAGATCAAGGAGGGTTTATTGTTGTTTCTCTCCAGGTCCGAAGCGGGGGAAAAGAATCCCCGTAGGGAGACGAGGAAAAGCCGGAGGGACAGGGTGTGCAAGGGGTTTTAAGGAAAGGCGGTAAGAGGTGGAGAAAAGGGGAAGAACCAATGGGGTGTAAGGTAGGGGGAGGATCCCGTACATCACGAACCAATGAGAGAGAAGGATGGGAGGAGTCGCAGGGGTACAACCAATGAACAACTAAGTAACAGAACTTTCCAGAACTTAATTGCTTAAACATAGATAAAAGTGAATAAACATGAACCAAGTAACCAATCAGGGGCTGAACTGAACAGAACATGCTGGAACGAACTAGAACTGGGGAGTGAACTTACACCGAGGCCTCGCCTACGGACGGCCCCTCGGACTCTGAGTCCTCAGCCCATTGGAGGGCTGCTAACTGATGGACAGGGGGCCGTCTTTCGGTGGGCCAAGGGACCGCAACAGCTGCTGGATACAAAAATCGTGACTTTTTTCCCCAAGAGAAGCAAGATTATTTTATATCACACCCTTTGGCATTGTTTTACTGGAATACTGCAGCAAATTAGGGAATTAATAGTTCAAAGAGGAAGTTGAAAACTCAAAATTTGAGAAAAAGCCATGACAATTCTAAACTAATGCAGGTTTTATCTCCTTTTAGATAAGACAGAAAGACGATGTGACAGTATAGTCTTTCCTGAAGATAACCTATTCATGATAAATAATAAATCCGTTCATGCTCTTCTTTCCAAAAGACAAAGCAGTATTTAAAAGCAAGAATGGAATAAAATGATACAAAAATGTCAGTTCTGATAATAATTTGCCAATGGAAAAATTTACAAAGATATTTTTTGGATCTTTTCTTCACTTGAAACTTTTAAATTGAGGTTGCATGTGATAGAAAGAGAGATTCTGTAGCTCATCTATAGCTTTTTGACTGGATGCAGTCAGTAACTGACTTAAGCAATGCTCACAATTTGTCACATGGGACATGTTAAAGATGAGCAAAAAAGTCTTTTGTGGCCTCAGAATCAATTTAATATGGTGATTCAAGGTGACAGGTCCATATGGTCTATTCATTAAGAGGAAGATGTCAATCTGTGTTGTTTGTGGAAGGAGTGCTCTTTACTGTTCCATTGCCAGTTAAAGTAGCTTTCTATCATGTTTTGATACCGGTTGCTAAATGCTAGTATAAGCTTATCAAATAGCAAAGCTGTGAGTCCTGTGCCTGTTGCCTGTCAAGAAATTCAGGGTGTGCCTTCTCTGTTACTGATAGTACTTGCTTTACCAAGCAGGCTGAGGTATGAATAGCTGACGGGGTTTTCTGGAGGTTAGATTTGACGCATGCTGGCTCGACTGCACAAAACATAGTCTTGTGGACAAGTTACGAACTATGATTTTGCTGAATGATTGAGAGAACAAATAATATAAATTTTGAAGCTTCCTCTAAGATTATTTTTTAATGAAGTATAAGAATGTTTGTGTTTTCTAGCTTGTTTGATTTTGAAAGTTTACATCATCTTTTCTTATAATAATTCCCTGCAACTGAAATTTCCTATTCACTAAGGGATAATTAATTTTATTTTGTAAAGTGAATTCCTTAAAGTATTTGCTTTGAAGGTGGCTGTTGCCTACCATTGTTTTGTAATGAGGTTAAGCTTCTCTTCAAGTCAGATGGTGAACTAAAAGCATATAAGCAGTACTTTGTATTTTTAGTTTAAGTGAATGCAAAAACATGTGTGAATGAAATATGAAAGAGAGTAATAGCAGATAAGGGTGAGAGTCCAAAGAACACTTCTCACAGTGGTAAAGTGGAATTTTACTAGTTACTTTTTCCAGCAAACTTAAATAAGGTAAAAAGGTAAGAGGGAGCACTGCTGAAGACCAGTTATAGTGACCAGTACACTCCATAGGCTAAAATGCCTGTTACAATATGGAATCTTTAAAATAAAAAAACATATTTTTCTGTAAAGAATATGCTTGTTCAATATGATTTTTTTTAAAAAGTCTTAAATTTTAATCTTTGGTTATAATAAAATTAGACCTTGCTGCGCTACGAAATTTTTTGCTTCTTATTGAATAAGGTCAGAGTTGTGCTCAAATTTTCTAACGCAACTCGTATTTCATTAAATATGGTAGGTATACCAACAGTATTGGAAAACAGCTAACAAATTTACTTCAGAGCCTTAAACCATTTTTCTTTTTCTTAGAGTTTCTTAGTGTATGTATTACCCTACTCTGTAAAAATTAAGCTCCTGTGTATTGGGTTTGCATGGCCAGGTTTTGTTACAGGGAGGATACAGGGGTGGCTTCTGTGAGAATCTGGTGGAAGCTTCCCCCATGTCCAACAGAGACAATGACAGACAGCTCTGGCACGGACCCAAGGACAAGTACATCAGCAATAGAGGTAGCACCTCTGGGATAACAGGTTTACAAAAGGGTGAAACTTCTGGGAAACAGCACTGGAGAGAGGAGTGAGAATATGTGAGAGAAAGAACCCTGCAGACACCAAGGTCGGTGAAGAAGGAGGGGTGGGTCCTCCTGCGCTGCTTGGGGTAGGAGGAGGTATTGCAAACTGGGAGTAAGGGTAAGCCCAGGAAAAAGGGAGGGGTGAGGAGAGAGTCTTTTAAGATTTGGGTTTATTTCTCATTACCCTATTCTGAATTTCTTGGTAAAAATTAAGCTAATTTCCCCAAGTCAAGCTTATTTTGCCCATGACATCGATGAGTGAGTAATCTCTCCCTGTTCTTATCTTGAGCCAGGAGCCTGTGGTTGTGATTTCTTTTTCCCACCCTGCTGAGGAGCGGAGGGATAGAGAGACTTTGGTGGGCACCTGGTGTCCAGCTGGGATCAACCCAACACGGTCTGTTCAGGAATCATGTATGATTATGTACTATTGTCAGTGAGCCGAAGTATGAGAGAATTTGATTATAGAAAACCAAACTAAAATTGAGGGCATCAAGAGAACTGATATGTTAAAAGTAGAAAGCATTTTAGGGCATAAGGATTTGTATTACATGAGTAATATTGCTAAATGTAAGCAAGGTTAGTGAAATATATGTTATCTTGAAAATTATTTGATATGTATATATGATTAAGTGCTCCTACATAAATGTCCTGCTAAGTCTGGGAATAGCAATCAATATTTATGACCTGACACATGATCCTTGAAAAGTATGTTGCACAATGGATATATGTATATTTATTTGCTGCTTTGTGTCTAGCACGTGAACTGAATGTACGATGATAAGAACTGCCGGCATTTGACTGTATGCTTAATGTATGAATAGCATAGTTAAGAAGGGCATGCTAAAAATGTGAAAGAAGGCAGTTACCACTGGAAGACTTATAATAGGACTAAAAAAGTATTTGGCCAAGGAAACAGGATGTTTTAATCTTTGCATTCCAGGCACCTTATTTTGCACTTTGATAACCAATACCAGTGTTATGCTTGCTACCTCTGGTACACTCTATTTAAGAACTTCAGTCTGATCACGAGGCAAGCATTAGCCGCTGAAGCACAATTACAAGCAGGTTTGTTGGAGGTAAATTACTAACTGTCCCTTGTGATTCCTGAAAGACAGTGCTGTTCCTTGAGTGCCCAGATTGGTGAGTTTACACCTGCTGCATATAAATAAAAGTACCTGCCCTTTTCTGAGACTTCTCAACAGTTAAGTCTCCCATTCTCATGAAAGTGCTTTATTAAAAGAGTATTTTAAAATCTACTGTTGTCCTAGTTGCCTGAAACAAATTTGGAGTTGGTCTGAATTGTATGGATCCTTATGGATGTGCATATGATGATTTTGAAATGGTTTAAAACTTATTTCTCCATTTCAACACCAAACAATCAATGCACTTCAACCTGACATGTTTAAACTCACTCCAGATTTCCTTCTATGTGTTGTGTTCTTTGCACACTGGAGTTGGGTAAGGAGTATTTCTGTAAGGAGTATTTCTGTGTTTATTTTCTAAAATGACAGTGGTTCTTTTGTAGATAGTGTACAAACACTTCTCTTGATGGTAAGTTTCTCTAAGATTATAAATGTTTATTTTCTAGCCTAACTTCCTCCCTACCAAGTTAGTTCCAAATCAAAATGACTATCAAATATAAGATTTTTTTAAGGTGGTATAATCTGCTTAAGCTGAGTTGGTGAAGGTGCCTGTGACCAATTAAAAATTCTTTTCCTGTGAGCTGCTACCTACATAGTGGATGACTTCACAACAGACATTTTCTTTATAATTGCACTCATCGGAACAGCACTCAGTGTAGCAAACATATACCAGACATATAGCTTGTTGTCAAGGAATTTTCTTACTCTTTACCAAAAATGAAGGAAAGCATTGGCATTTTGTTATCAAATTACTTCCTCCATTTTTCAGTTCGTAGGATATTCACAGCTCAGGAAACCTCTGATGTGTGCAATCTGATTCAGCAAATTCGTTACACAGTTTTCCAAAAGAATCATTTATATGCCTGTTTAGATTAGCTTTTCATGATTTTGTTTCTAAATTCCTATGCACTTGAAAAATAATAGTAATCCAAACAGTTGTAAGTCTTCTAGTCAACTATAACTAAAACTAAGAACCTTACCAGTAATTCAGCTTAATAAAGTGTGTTGGAAATATGCTGGTTTTTTAGGAGAGCATCACAGCTGCAGCTGATATATATTCTTATTAAAACACACTTTTTTCTCTAACTGAAGTAATATGTCACAGTTGCTAAAATGACTATAAACATCATCTGAAGAGCTAAGCATATTAGGTAAGTTATCATATTGCATATTTTTGACTCAACAAGCAAGGTTTATCTAAATTAATATCTTCACTCAGTGGTTTATAACTTACCACTTGTGGTCTTTTGCAAGCTGTCTGTTTGTACTGTGTTTGCATGCAGAGAAATTTTGTTGCATCATATAAATTCTGAAAATTCATTAAGCAGTGACAAGCCATTCATTTAAGTGTTTGCATACAAAATAGGAACGTAAGTACCATCCTCTTAAAGGTATGCATTTTCATGAAATTTTAAATTCAATTTTGTATTGATATGTATGTGAACCAGTGCAATGCATACGTAGTAGTGTCTAGAAACTGCCTATTTGTGCATATTGCTACTGTACCTATTTAATTGCAACAAATGCTGCCCTTCTGTGAGACTTTGGTTTCACTGGTTAAGTTCTGAAAAAGAAATCTTAATTAACTTCCGAAAGAAATGGGAAAAACTAAAACCACAGAACTTCATTTCACCATCTGAAACCTAGATTCTAAAATGGGTTAATGTGGCTTCTTGCCCATTTTCTTACTTCTTCACATTCTGCATTCTGATTTCATGCACCCACGCCATGAGTATTTATTTCAATGGGATTTTCACACTGGAATGTCCTTTAGAAACTCTAGCTTGAGCCCTAATAATCAAAATCATTGTACCCAGAAGATTACATACAACATGGGCTGGGTTGACCTTGGCTGGCTTTCAGACACCCACCTAATCAATCACTATGTCACTCGCCATACTCAACAGGATGAGGGAGCAAATAAGATAGAAAAGCTTGTAGGTGAAGATAAAGATAGGAACATCACTTGCCAATTATCATCCTGGGCTTAAAAGGCTCAGGGAAAATTAATTTTTTGCCAATTAAAATTGCAGTAGGAAGGTGTGATACAAAGACAAAAACTAGACTGCCCTGCTCTTTTATCTCTTTTATACTTTATACACTCTGAGCAGCACACGGGGATGGGGAATGGGGGTTGCAGTCAGCCCATAACAGTTCCTCTTTGCAGCTCCCTCCTCCTCACGCTTCTTCCCTTCTGCAGCGTGAATCCTCCACAGGCTGCAGTCCTTCGGGATAAACCTTCTGCAGTGTGGGCTCCTCTCTGCAGGCCAGTGTTCCTTCAGGGCAAATTCACCTGCTCTGATGTGGGGTCCTCAATGGGCTGCAGGGAAATACCTGTTCCACCATGGCCCTCTCAATTGGCAACATGCAAATCCACTCCAGCACCTGGGGCACCTCCTCCCACTCCATCTTCTCAGACCTTGGGATCTGCAGGATTGCTTCTCACACGTGTATTTCCTCACTTCTCACTGCCTATGAGGTATTTTGTTCTTTCTCAAATGTGTTTTCTCAGAAGTGCCACCAGCTTAGCCGACAGGATCAGCTGTGCCCCAGGGAGGGTCCATGTTGGACCTGGTTGGACCCAGCCATGTTTGGCACGGCGCAGCCCTCAGTTTTTCACACAGAAGTCACCTGCTGCATCTCCCTCATGGCCAACACCTTCACATCTACATCCAATGCAAACAGTACACTAAAAATATCTACTGAGTACAACTCATAAATAGGGTCACTCGGCAGCTTAAAAAAAATTTTATGTGTTCAATCAGAACTATCACTCTAATATTTGATCTTTTATTTCTCTTGTAATATAATCTGAACTATATCTTCATAGATTTTAATTATGTTAAATGTTATTGAAATAAGGTTTCATTTGGTGATAATAATGCAAATGGATTTGTGTTCTCTATGGGAAATATTAAATTGCCTCAGTTAAATGTGTCTGTGATAACTTCACACGGCATCCCAGAGGAGCCAGAAGCAACGTAAGACGTGATGGCTAGAAACTCAGTGGGGTTGACTTAATCCGTTTTCACCGAGATTAATATTAATTAAATGTTACTAATATTTTTGCAAATTACAGAAATGACCTTAGGAAATTTCCATTAATCCCTGCAGACACCATGACCTCAGTAACAACTGTTCTATTCTTCCCTTTTAAGAAAAAGAAATGGAGGACACAATGGGAAAAGTATTAGCCATTTCACCTTACAAATAATTTCTGTATTCATATCCAGGGTCAACCTTTCCATTTTTGTTTGTATGTATATGTCTCATTTAAATTATTCTTTTTCTATCTGATCAGAGTAATGGCTGCAAGAAAAGGGGTAGTTTGTTCTCATTGCCTCTTAGTGACATGTGCTGTTCACAGGAGCTGGGGTTTTTGTGGTATTATTAGATCTTAGTTGCTGGAAAAAAAAGTAGCTGCCTGACTGTGCTTATAAATACAAAATACATAATAAAATAATTCTCTTTATTTGTGTTTCTCATCAGAAATACCTTCCAGAACAATTATTGATTTATTTCTTCATTAAATATTTTAAATTTATTTTTCCCTCTTTTTTCAGTAGTTAGCTTTTGAGCTAGTTTGGGTTCTTAAGGTACTGAAGAGTGTACTACAGGGCCAAAGTAGACACTATCTGCTTTTTGTCTTCTTACCTGAAGAAACTCAGAAGTGGCAATTTTTGCTGTAGAGCTGTATGAACTATTTAATTGACACAGACACTGATAAAGAAGTATAAAATACCAGTGCAACTGCTATATGACTTCTCAGCAGAAATTGGAAACAATTCCCTGAGATTAGAGTTGCTTTCTGTTTAGACGTATGAATGCAAACATTCCAAAACTTCTGAGGAGAAGACGCGTATTATCATATACCAAACATGGCTTAGGCTCGTATATAAGTGGGGTCGCCGAAAGATATTCCAAAGAATAAAGAGATAAAACTATTTGAAGCTGTCATTTCATTCTAGGGAGACATTGACTAGAGAAAGGCGCTGGGTCTTGTATTTTCAAGGCTAAAGGGTGTATATAAATTAGAAGTTTCTAAGAACATTCACACAAAATAATCAAAGGATGAGAAAATATTCAGTATGTGGAAATCCAACCTCTATAGGGCTGATTTGCTTCAAATAATGTTAAGGTTCCATCACTAATTCAACAGCAGAGCTTTTCAGTTTATTAAGCAAAGTTAGAACACTGACTACAGATTAACACCAGGAGGAGAGATTCTAGAAGGATCACATGTACTTTTTGCCACCACTATTGTCAATTGAAGAAACTTCTTCATCGCTAATGTTTTTAACTATAATATTATTTAATAGGAAACCTAAGAAAAATAGTTTTCTAAATTCACGTGATCCAGTTCAGCACTAAATTACTCTGAAGCGGCACATGGCCATGTCATACAAGTTAGACCATGAAGCACTTTTTCTGGTTTCACAGTCAATAGAGCTATAAAGGCCACCTTAGAAATTATGTAATTTCAAACAAGATTCTTCAGAAAATCAGGTGATAATGTACTTCGTGGACACAGGATCACGCAGCTAGTTGAGTATTTGTAGATAACTTCTTTCTTTTAAGTAGACAACACTAATAATAATGGGAACACAGATTTATTCAGAGAAATATACAGTATTTTTATTATCAGGCAGAAATAATTATAAATTTGAAGATATCTAATGAAATATTTATTTTATTAAAGGTAATAAGCATTTATTTACAAAGGTGACAGAAACCCTACCCTGCTCTTCCTGAGAATTCTGGAGCTTACATAGGTTACAAAAAAATAGTGATAAATGTTAAGGTCCTCTGAGGCGTGGAGATAACGCATTCAACAGTATATCACAATCAAAGTGTCAATTGTTATCTGCTTCCTGGTTTTATCTTTGTGGAGGCAATAATATAAGAGGGTATGACTTTATTGCAAAGGTATTCAAAGCATTTCTGTCCAGAAGCAGGTAAAACAGACTTGTGTATGCATAGAGGTAATAGAGATAATTGAGATAAGCTTTATTTTTTGCAGTCATATTGGTCACGTTATGATGAGAAGCTTACTTGAAAATTGAGAAGAGTAAGATCATGCTTTGCTTGAAAATAGATCTAACGTACTTCAGATGCCAAAGAAGGATGGGTAGGTCTTGGGTATCTATAATGAGAAAAAACCAAACAATTGAAATAAAGCTGAAGGGGAGAAATAATTTCTGAGGGAAAATTGTAGCTAAAGTAAAGATATTGGTATCCAGACTTGTTTAATTCACCATTCTCATGCAGAGCAGGTATATAGTTTCCAGAAACTAATGGAATCATCATTTTGATGATTGAATAAAATTTTTTTGTGCTTTATAGGAACAAAAATATATGAATGTAACATAATGTTTGGATTGCTGTATACTCCCACTAATGATTTTTATGTATTTAGTGGAAAAATAGGTAATTTTTCCCATATTCTTCTCATTTTTATGAAAATACCTGTGTATTTTTGTTAAAATGAAGGCTGTGTAGATATCTGGCAATTCTTGTCATTTCTGTCTCTTCCTAATTTTTCTGAATCAAGACACAAACCAACAATTTATTCTTATCATCCACCTATTGTGCCAAATTTCCATTTATTTCCTTTATTGGTAACTGTGAATAGTAAAACTGTGAAAAATCAGACAAGTGAAAAGACTGACACTTTAAAGACAAACCTGTATTTAAATCAGCAGCTAGGTCAATAGCAACACAGTTCACAGGGATCTTCATAAGGATTATTACATCTGAAGTCTAAGTCTTAGATTGGCCTTTCCTAACTAATAGTTTAAATAACCCAAGTTTATCAATGAGAGTTATAACTACCTGGTTCCCAGAAGTTCTGGTATGCAGAGCTAGCATCCACAAAGAACTGTTTTAAAGTAAGTTCGTGTATATAGGTGTTCCTGGACTCAGAATATCCGAGAAAGGAGGCCATACATTACCACAAACTATGTCTCATGAAATAAATTAGTGTAGCTGTGCTTCTCTCCAAAGTAAAATTTCTGATGGCTTTGCTGTGTTCAGTCTCAGCATCCATATGTAAAGCACACCATGGGTGAACCCCACTGAATTTTTTTTCCATCTAATAAGAATAATCTTCTTAAGAAGCATCTGAACTATTTATTAGACAGAATTATTAGTTATCTAAATATTTTTATCAGATCAGTGTATTAAGTTATTTTTATGACTGGAACACATGCTGAAGAGATGCAGCTGGGGAAATGGGCACAGGGCTACCTACATGCAACCACAGTCTATCAGAGGTGATATTTTACACCTCTCAGCTAGTAAGGGTCTGACAAGAACAAAAGTAGAGACTAAAATGCTGACAGCTTTTAGTCTTCTTCCTTCTCCCTGTCCCCAGAAAATCCTTATGTGCTGTCGCATTTTGGAAGCTGTCCTCAGTCTATTAGCTGTGCGTCTCTGGTCCAGCTAACGTTACCCATCTTCTTTGTCTAAAAGTTTCAAAGCTTTTATTTCCACTGCAATATTTTGCCTGAAGGTAATGCATTAGATTTGCAGCATGCTGAGGTTTCCTTCATGTTCCAGTATGGTTGTTGCCTTTCTTCGCAGCAGCAGCCCATGTTTATAACTGAGCAGTTCAGTTTGTTTGCCCAGCTCTCTTTGCATTCCTGGGACTTACAACTCACTGCAATATTAGTTCTTGTTGCCAGGGCACTTTGTATAACACTTGACTCTATTTTAATATACACCTATTTTTGGAGCAGTGCAATGAACAGAGCTTCGCCTTAGTCGTTTATTTTGCTCAGACATTTATTTGGAAGATATTAGTTCTGTTAGGGTATCCACAGATGACAGATTTCTCCATTCATCGGTAGTAGACCAAATATGGCCAAGACCAGATGCTCATGGCTTAAATGTGAGCACAGAAAGCCTTATACTCTGTGTGTTAGATTAGTCCCAGATAATCTGCACTGATAATACGTGTTCTCCGTTTCCTTCTTTTACACTATGTTCAGTTGCTTGTCTGTGAGAACAAATTGGCTGTAAGCTAATACTAGTGAGTAGAGTACTCTGGTGCCACACTGTACCAGCTTGGTGCTAATATGCCTAATTAGCTAATATTCACCAGTACAAAATGGTGTTGCTCCGAAGGGATAACACAAAGCTTCTAAGTCTGTACTGTGCATTTGTATAACCAGTATATTAATGTTTGCCTTTGGCTGAACTGTCTGATCTCTTCTGCACATGCTATGCAGTCTCAAGTGAGGCTGCCCCAGGCTCTTTTGAGCAGAAAGTCATGAAATCTCTGGCTTCTTTAGCATGTATTACATCGGCTGACAAATACAGTCTCTGTATGCAGGCAGCCTGGGCTGGAGGCTGAGGTTGTCTTTCCCAGCTGTGTGGTTTAAGTCTGAGACAGACATTCCCACCAGGGGAAAAAGCAACCAAACACCATCACCAGTTAAACAAACTTTTCTTCTGTATTCTCCTAGGAGTGTTTTGTGTTGCCAGTATTTGAACAAGGTTTGGCTTTAAATCTCAACTGAAGTGAGGTACCTGACCGAAGAAAGCAAAGCAGTCCGTAAAAATGGGAATTGTGTGTCTTAAATGCACTGAGTGACAACACAACAGTTACATGGAGTGAATGATACCTTTGTGGAAAGACTAATTAATGTTCATTAAAAAACCATGTCAAATTACAGGTGAGTGAGGCAGTATTGGGAAGTTAATCTGTGTTTTCACACCATTATACAATGCCCAGATATGCTTCTTCAGATTTTATACAAATAGCACAACAAAACTTTTTGAGCATTCACCACTTTTAAATTTACCTTAATCACACAGTCAGTAATTCCTTCTTCACTTTCTTTCTTCTACTTTTTCTTTGTCTAGTATTTTCTCCCTATTATCTCAGATACAAACTAGTATGGCAAAATACTTTGCTAAAAGTTGAATATTTCTTCTTATCAAGAACAGTCATTTACCGTACAGTTATATCCAGCTTTTTCTGTTGTTCAGTACTTGTCTCTGGTAGACTTAATTCAGGGCATTTCTGCAGCTGCATATATTGACTGGTATTAAAAGGAAATGCAAAAATTAATACGTAAGGGACCTCTGATGCCAGTTTTTCCCTAGGAGATCAAGGGAGGTATGGGGATGGAAAAGGGTTTGGTTCATCCATAAGGGATGTATCCTTCTGTGTTTTTCTGTACATCAGTCTATCTTATATTATCTAACTGGAAAAATAATTTTCAGGTGTAAGTAATAACTTCTGGTGTCCACATCATAGATGTGAATGAGAACATAGTATCTGAACAGTAGCTCAGGAAGGCATTATCCTCAAAAAGTGACAGAACCAAAAACATTTCTAGGCACATGAACATGGTCAATATCATCAAACTGTTCCTCCAACAGCTATGCAAAGAGAACAGTATTTTCTCTCCTAAACCCACTGTTCCATCTTGTACAATGATGCTGGGAACGTTCACTATTCCTCCCTTTCAACAAGTGCACCTAATAATGGACTTCCATGTAGAGGTGCAGAAAGGCATTCCTGAACCTAGGGAAGGAATACGCTGCTTTGCACAGTTATTTTCTTAAATGAAACATAATCGTTAGCACTAAGCCTTCCAACAGTTTTGGGAAGTATATTGTCACTACATCTCTCTCTAGGGAGAGATGGGAAGATGTGCAATACCACAATAACAAGAACCATGAAAACAAAAAATATAGTTAACCAATATAACTTTCAAATAGATTTATGTTCATCTAAACTTTTTTTTTTGTGTATCTGAGACAATTATTCTAAATGTAGACCAAACAGTGGCATATTCTACTATTGTACTCAATACTCCAACAAAGGTTTTGGCAGCAGATGACTCACACTTTATCCATCTTTGCATGTGGTAATACACCCAAAGCATGTCATATGTCAGCATAATGACAATTCCTGTATTCCCTGAATGCCTAGAGGAAAAGGTTTAACTGCAACATTGTTTCTGGGTAAGGGGCAGTCATCTAAAAAGCTTGACATTTAAGCCTCTTGTTAGTTTCACAATATCTGGGAGATCTGGTACAGTATGTTCCTGCAAAAGCCCTGCTTGAATCTGTGGCCAGTTTCTCCCAGGCTATGATCAAGACAGAGAAAATGCATGAGTTGTTTTATTTAGTTTCTACAGCAAGGTATCAAAGAACCGAGGTAACCTGAAAACTGATTATTTTAAGAAAATAGATTTAAAATTAAAAGTGTGAAATCAGCTGGGCTCTGCAAATTCTCAGTCCATTCTTAATACTGCAGCACTGGAGACCAGCTGGTCAGAAGAGGATGCTGTGGCATGTACAAAAGAACGGACTCCTACAGTTTGCTTTCCTCTTTTCTAACATATTTCAAGGGTTATTGGTATAGAAAGTCCATAAACCTCTGACAGAGGTATGATTAAGAAGTAAAATGCAATGTGCAATGAGCTACCTAGCCTTGGTGGAGCAATTTGAAACACAAAGTAGGTCACAGGTCAATTCATTTTGTAGACTTGACCTTGTACTCAGTGGATATTTAATCCCATCACAAAACCACTGGATAATGTTATAAATACCAATTTTGAAACAGCCCTTTTGGGACAATATCTTTATCTTGGCAACTGGTTTCTGCTGAAAAGATACCAAGAGTTAGGATAAAAACTTTTCTAAAATACTATTCTTCTCCTACATCATGTGCACTTGTATATTGTTAGGCCAGCAGCTGGATATTTCAATTGTATTAATTTCTTAGATATCTGAAAACTTATACAGAAAATATGACTAGAAATACAATCAGGGCATGAAAACGATACCTTTCAACTCTACAGCTCCTTCTCAGTTTAAGCAGGCATTGTTTTATTTTTTTGTTTCTTCTACCTTCTTTTCTTTTTTTGCTTCCTCTGTTATGGTCACTGCACTGTCCTGCTACTGAGGTTTATCAATAGCCAGTGAATAGCCCTTCTATATGAATAACATTAGAAAAGAGTCCACTACGAAGACTTCACAGCAAATGGAAGAAGTACCTGTAGTGAAGGACATGTAAACTTTGTATAAACTGTGATCAAATACGATCAAATATGATCGAATCAAGAATATTGAGATCTGGGGTTATTCCAGGGATGAGCTTGCTCCTTTTCCTTAACTTGTGTTGTTCTTACTGAGAAGAAAAAAAAAAAACAAAACCAAACAAACCCCCTTGTGCTTTGAGCTGAATTAACTGGAACTGAAATTCTTGGCAACTTTAAAGACAAATAGAGTCAGACAGGCAGTGCTTTGTACCAGCAAAGCATTCCATATTGAACTCCTTTGTTTTCTTTTACATGTATTTGCTTTTGTTTCTATTTTTAAAAATAAAATGTTGGAGGATGGCAGTTTGACATTGGGGTGTGGTCTTTTTTTTTCCTCTACAAATGAATGTAGACTGGAAATTAAGTGTGAGGTTAGGCTCTTTAGTGCAATCTCTAGAAAAGTCAACCCCCAAATTTTGAAGAGCTTCAGAGTTGTTCTGTTAACAACAAGATACTGCACACGAGATGCCTGCAGTAAGAAACAAATTAGTTAAATTTTTCAAGTTTTCCATTGAAACTATGGAACTGATTTTACTTTACATTATTGAAGACCAAGGAATCCCGCAATGCTAGTGACTACTGAGGAGCAACCTGGGCCTGTGGCAGAGTCAGCCTCAGTCTTTTGACTATTGTGGCAACTTAGGAGCGTGTGGACCATGAGGACCCATTTCAGCACTTCTCTGTGGGGACTAGGGACTCCAACAAACTTGATCTCCAACAGGCTGAATAAGTTTCACCAAGGATCCAAACAGGGGAGGAAAGGAGACCCACACATACCAGGAACTTCTGTGAGAAGGAAAGAAGTTATGAGGAAGGTACATTAAAAAAAAAAAAGATAAGTTTAAGTATTTGACTATTCAAAGCAGTTGGGTACTTTCCGTCAGACGCAGGAAATCAAGTAATGCATTTTAATGAAGAAAAAAGTGCCTTCAGTAGACAACATTGCTCATCTATTAGTAGTATACTTTATGCTTTAGCTTCGGGCCTGTAAATATTTTTCCTGACTGCTGTTACTGCTAGCTTCCACTTTTCCCATTATCTGTTTTCTCCATCTATTTGTTTTAATAAAAATTGAACAACAGTTGTAATTTAGAAAGTGATTTATCTTTGATAATTTAGATTTCTAAAAATTAAGAATAAAATTAGACTTACATAGTTGTTCAGGCTTTCCCTCTAATTGGCGGAGATAAATAAACACCTCCAAATAATGACTCAACCCCTTCATAACATATGTACCAGACAGCTGGAATTAATTAAACCTATTTTTTCTCTTGCACTCTCTCTTCACTGCAGGGGGAGTATGGATAATGACTATACACCTCTTATCCATCTTTCAGGCAGTGGAAGCTAGGTAACGCTAATTCTAATTCTGCTTCATGGCTTGAGTAATCCCCTATAAAGTGCAGTCCTGAGCTGGTTGATGTCTCCAGTAGTTATTACAGCCTAAATAAAAGCAACATATTTAGCAATATTTTAACTGGAGTAGAATGAGAAATGTCTCTATTTTGTCTGCTGCTGTGTAAGTATTTCACATGACACCCCACATTAATGCAGAAACTACTAATAAAATAATAACTCTGATCCCAATATGTTAAATTGTGTTTAATTCCCTTCCCCCTCAAGAAGGAAATGTGATCCTAAACTACAACTTTTTATATTTTGACCTACCATTTTTAATAGAAATATTTTTATGGTGTAATTTAGAATTAAATATTGAAATGGAAAGGCATTACTTTACGTAGCTAAACATTTTTGCGGTTAAACTCTACTTTGTCCTTATGAGAGGCTCTAGTGCCAGTTCTTAAGATAAAACTGTGTATTGTGACAAAGCATCTGCAGAAGAGAGCCGGGGAAAGATGCAGTAGATCACAAAAATACTTATTCACTACGTAAATGAGCTTAAAAACTGGTTTTGTATCCCTTGTCTTGGTAAAGAACAGACAAAAATCTGTTATCACGACACTGTCAGCACTTACTGCCTTTTTCTTCAAGGGTCATTAAACGTTTCAGATGATAAGTAATCTAATTCACTTTACAACAGTTACGAATTCAGATCCTCTAACCAATGTCAAATTGGTGAAAAGAAATCAGGACAAACTCTAGACCATATAGAAATACAGTAACCCAACAGCGATGCTCCCTCTGATGTCCATAGGTGTAAGCTCCGCAGGGATCAATAGAAATTTTTTGCTGGTCTAAAGTGGTGGTTGCTGGTTGCCTTTAGGGTAAATTCCTATAGTAACTTCTTTTGCAAGACTTTGCACAAGACTTGTGCCAAAAAAAATACATGTTTTATCACACCATATTATATAACTAAAAATCAGGCAAGGCTGAGAGCGCATGATGGATGAAATAAAAACTTCTGGGTTTTCTGTCTAACAAGAGACATTACATCATGTGATGTCCTGCACATCTATTAAATAGGCATTTCTTGGCTTCTTTGTCCATTTCTAGGCTATGACCTCAAGAACATAAATCCAGTGTCATTGGTCTCTGAACTTAATAAAAAATTAATGTTTGCCTAAGACCTAACATAATGTACAGCACAACACTTTAACTGCACCCTTTACCAGGGAGTAAATACAGAGCTCCTGGTTGCCCTTCTAGATACTCCATGAACATTTCCACAGTTACTGGTATTCTCAGAAACATTGCTAGTTTCATCAAGTTCCTTCAAAGCATCAGAAAGTCGTAGGCCAAAGAGGTTTATTAAATGATATACAGGAAAATGTAATAATACACTGAGAATAATAATAGGCTGCTGTACTTCAAGGACTATTTTAGGATTTTCTCTTTAACATCAGGAGAACCACAGATGTGGCTAGCTTACTGGTGGATCAAAAGTTAATCACGAGCCAGCAGTACCCGTTCAGCCAGGAGGGCCAACGGCATCCTGGGGTGCACTGGGAAGAGTGTGGCCAGCAGGTTGAGGGAGGTCACTCTGCCCCTCTACCCTGCCCTAGTGAGGCCAGTCCTGGTGCTGTGTCCAGCTCTGGGCTCCTCAGGACAAGAAAGAAAAGGAGATACTGGAGAGGGTCCAGTGGTGGGGCACAAAGACGATTAAGGGACAGGAGCATCTCTCTTATAAGGAGAAACTGAATGTATTGGGTCTACTTAGTGTGGAGACAACTGAGAGGGGATCTTATCAATACATATAAATATTTGAAAGGCAGGTGCCAAGAGAATGGTGCCAGATTGGTTTTGGTGGTGCCCAGCGATATGGTGAGGAGCAATGGCCTTAAACTAAATCACCAGAAGTTTCGTCTCAAAGTGAGGAAGAACTTCTTTACGTTGAGGTGGCAGAGCACTGAACAGACTGCCCAGGGAGCTTGTGGAGTTTCTCTCTCTGGAGACAATCAAACCAAGATGGACACATTCCTGTGTCACCAGCTGTCTGTGACCCCACCTTGGCAGGGGGGTTGGACTGGATGATCTCCAGAGGTCCCTTACAACCCTAAAAATTCTGTGATTCTGTGATTCTGTATTTCTGTGAAACTACTTGATAAAACCCACAAGATTCTGTTATGTGCATACTTTGCTTTGTATTTGCTAAAGACAATAGTAATTTTTTGCCAGTAAAAGTTAAAGAAAAGCCACAGCTGTGACAATGAATTTCTAGTTTATCTCTATGCATGAGGTACTGCAACGCCAGAACATCACAGAATTACAGAATGCTTTGGGTTAGAAGACACTTTAAAAAATCATCTAGTTTCAACCCCTCTGCCATGGGCAAGGACACCTCTCACCAGACCAGGTTGCTCAAAACCCCATCCGACCCTGCTTTAAGCACTTGCAGCCATGGAGAATCCACAACTACTCAGGGCAATTTGTTCCAGTGTCTCAACAATCTCACATTAAAAGATTCTTCCTTCTATCCAATCTAAATCTACTCCTTTTCAGTTTAAAATAATTGTCCCTTGTCCTGTCACTACATGCCTTGGTAAAAATATCTCTCCATCTTTCTAATAAGCCATCTTTATATACTGAAAGAAAGCAACAAGAGAACCTTCTCTTCTCCAGGAAAAACAACCTTAACTCTCTCAGCCTGTCTTTACGGGAGAGATGCTCCAGCCATTTGATTTTTTTTGTGGCACTCTTCTGGAGCTACACTAATAGAGGCCATGTGTTTCTTGTACTGCAGACGACAGAGCTGGATGCAACACTCCAGGCAGTGTCACCAGAGTGGAGTAGAGGGGCAGAAGCAGGTCCCTTGACCTGCTGCCCATGCTGCTTTTGATGCAGCCCAGAAAGCAGTTGCTGTTCTGCTTCAAGCTCATGTTGCCAGCTCATGTACAATTTTTCAGTCAACCAGTAGCCCCAAGCCCTTTGCAGGGCTGCTCTCAGCCATCTCACCACCCAGTCTGTACAGATATTGGGAACTGCTGCAACCCATTTGCAGGACCTTGCACTTGGCCTTGTGGAACCTCATAAGGTTTGCATGGGTCCAAGTCTCTAGACTGTCAAAGTCACCTTTCTCTTCCCTCAAGCATATCAACTGCTCCACTCAGATCGATATAACCTGAAAACTGGCTGAAGATGTACCCAATACCCCCATCTGTATTTAATAAAGACCTGTAGTAATTATTAATAAAGATTTATAGCCACTTGCTGAATGCAGTTCTGGAGATATAACTGTGTATCAAGTTTTCTGTGGAAAATCATGTCAGCTTCCATATTGTCTGTAATCATAGTCTCATGATACCCATGACATTTTGTGGACCTATTCTAGGCACAGAAAACTTAGGCAGTTGGTCCTTGAGGACAGCAGCCTTCCTGGGGCACAGCTCATTCCTTGTCTTACATCTGAGATAACATGTCACTGTATAGTTGGAGAGAGCAGAAGGAAGGGTGATATCTGGGATCTACTAGGTTTGGCTACAACTCTCTTGGTGAGCCTAAGAAGACAGAAGGAGAGCAGAAATAGAAGCATCAGTCAACAGCCACTTCTAATGCCTATTTGCCCAGCACAGGCTTGGTTCAAATCTTTTCCTTCAAACTTCCCTACCACCCAATCTAATGCCTATTTGCCCAGCACAGGCTTGGTTCAAATCTTTTCCTTCAAACTTCCCTACCACCCAATTTTGCCTAAACTGCTGACAAAATTTGGTACCTCCAGCTTTAGGCAGAGGGTGCAAGTCTAAGGGAAGCAGGATTTTAAGGGGACTTTTAAGAGCAGGGAGCATGGTTGCCACCTGCTGTTCATGGTAACTGAAGCATCCTGAAAACACTCCTAGAGTCCTGTTACTGGGCTGCACAGTAATCACAGTCGCCTCTCCAAAAGGATAAAAAAAGGTGCCAACATATACTGTCTGGGCTAGCTGTCTAGATATTTGTAGAGCATCTGTGGAAAGTGTCTGTACATTGGAGCAGACAAATAACTCGTGATTTTTAATGTCTATTTTGGCAGCAATTTTGAAGCTAAAAGCCTACTGTTAAAGGGGGCAGAAGAAATTTGAAAAAGGCAGGAAGCAGCCGAAAGAAATCTGAGGAAACTCTAATAAAAGTTACTGGGGTATTTTTTATCCACATACTTATATGTCAAACTTTTATTAGGCTGTTTAGCTATTGCTCAAGAATACTCAACTACAATTCAGTTGTAGTCCTAGTTTCACTTTCTCTAGCCAGAAAGAAGCAGCAAATCATGAGAGGTGAACTCATTTTCTTGGTTCCTCTCAACTGATCACACACTTCTTTTTGGTGAAACTATTTTCAAGACATAGTCTGTCTTGACATATATCACCGGCCGTGAATAGAGGTGCTTTAATCCGGGAAGGAAAGAACAAGTCTAGTACTCTGCTGTGTTAACCATTGCAGGATAAATTCTGTCATTATAAGCTTTACTGTCTTATTCACTGACTCCATTGACCTGTATTTCCCAGTCTCCACCAAATGGTCTGTGAAGGTTCTGCCTTTCTGGCCACAGGAGCTACTGTAGCAGATGACCTCATTCTCCTCCTCTTTCCCCAAGAACAGTTTATCATGAAGTTCAGCTTCTCCAGAAAACTGACGAAAAGTGACCCTGTCCCTCCCTTGTAATCTTCCCCTCCCTCCTTCCCTTTTTCAAGGAGACTTAACCAGTCTATGAGGAAAGCTTGCCTTTGTGATTTAACCTAGCTATCACTTTTAGCAAAATTGTTTGAACATTATCATTTAGGTTTTAATCATTAAGCACCAGAATTTGAAGGCTTAGGATTGATGGTTTCCCAATTTGAGATAACTCAAAGATTTTACATTTCAGAAAGTGCTGATGTTCCATCTTAGGTCAAGCCAACTCCTCTTCCCCAGAGTTACATAGTGATAATTACTCTCTCCCTATCACTTGGACTCACCGACCACCTGTAGTACTAAATGTGAAATAAATGCATGGTAACAAATTTGATGTATTGAATGTATTACCCAGAGCCTGGCCCATGGATTTTAGTTGGGCACAGTTTGACAGTTACTGAGGGTACACTGTCAGCTTTTACCACCCTCACAGTAGCTGACAGATCTGACCAAATTTGACAAAAAGGGCCGATCAGTGGGGTTAATGTACATGTCAGTGGCCACACAGACCGGTCCTTCAGACTGGAGTGACACCCTGGCCACACAATCAACCACAGTCCATGGTAAATCAGTGGAAGATGAAATTGTTTTGATGAGATTAGAGTCTTATAACTAAAGGAATTTTATCATTATGTGTCACATACCATGAATTTGGGAAAAAATTCTACCAATTTTGACAAAGTTGGATGGGCCACTCATACTTTACCCAGAAAAGGGACAGATATAAATTATGTATGTTTGATAACTAGCAGAAGTTGCAAAGTTCTCACACCTAGGCAGATGTGAATACTTTGGTATGAGCGGGTTGGTGCATTATATGAGCAGCCAGGGATAAGTAAGTTTTAAATCAACTATGCTAAATGAAGGGATGAATACCAAAAGTGTTTTCAAATCCACTTTTCATACTGGCATCTGATGACCCAGTAGAATTCTAGGTGCTATTCTAGTGGGACTCAGCGTTTCCACTGTGATTCAGCTGTTTGATTGACTTCTGCTGCAAATATCGAAAAGGATAAAAAATATGTCCTTAGTGAAAAAAAAATAAAGGAGACTGTGTCTCTGAAAGCTGTTGCAAATTTTTTGTGAGTTGAAATAAAAATTAATTTCCTTTTTGCATCTGAAATGAAAATTGAAGCTTACATTTATAAAGAAAAGAGCACAGTTTTTTCAGTCATGAATTGTAAATAACTAGTAATATAGATATAAACTCAAACCAAAAGAAAAATTTTAAAACTAGAAGTATAAAAAACTTGGTTATGAATCAAGGAATCTTATTTATCCTATTAGTTTGTTTCCTTAGTAATTTGAATTCAAAGTATATAGCAGCACTTTCTAAAATAAATGTATTGTACCAGCAGCTCTCAAACTGTGATCTCTGAGGTACTAGTATTCTGCAAAGTCAAGGCAAATATTCAGTTGTACTATTTGTTTTAGTATATTTAGTATCAGTCACTTAAAGTACATTTTAAATGAAGCAAGTCTGGTCTCCTTACTCCAGAAATAGTCTACTATAAAGTAAGATTAATACCCTTGCTCTAGTGTATGACATACTACTGACCTTGGCTTCCTCTGATGAGCAGAAAGCATTCAAAAAAAAAAGCCCTGTAAGTACTCAGAGCTCAGCAAGATGCGGATCTTTACTTCTTGGAAATCTCACATGATTTAGAACAGTTGTTCCCAGTTTGCAGTCAGTGGTCTGCAAAGGACACACCAGACATACGGTGTGACTTCCCTTCCTTTCAGATATTAAATCACATAAAACGACACTAAGGAATAGAGAAAGTACTTTCCCAGTATTATTTTTCCATATAAACACATGCTGCCGTTGCCATAAGGTTGTTGCTTAACTGGAGACAGATGTGGTCTGCAAGTCACACTCCCTTTTAAGTATGATCCATTATGCACAAGTATTGTCAAACACCGATGCCCGTTTTGCAGGGTAGCATGACAGAAAAGCTATAAGGGCGTCCTTCTGTTGGTGTAATCAATTAAGCATTGTTTGTGTATCCTAGCTCCCACCGATTTGACATAGACTTTGAATTCCACAAAGAATGCAAAGGGAAGGATCTCTTCAAGTATCCTCAATATGGAGCTAATGGATCACAGTAGCACTGCTTGATCTCACTGCATTTTGTTTTGTGGTTATCTCAGTAGAGACCTTAAATTTTTTCTTCATCTCCCTAACTTTTCTAAAGTAAGAAAAAGTTTGCATTTGAAAGGAAAAACACAAGTATTTAGAACACTAGAACAAGAGGTGGCTAGGACATTTTGTAAAGTAGAATTAAAAATGACACCACTTTCTCTGGAACCATTTAATGGATCTAACTTCATTATTAAAAAAGAAAAGTGTTGCTGTATGAGAAAACAACTCATCTGATTTAATAAGTGGACTATTAAACTGAAGATTACTATTACTCATTTATTAGTTCTGCATACTCTACACAACACAGAGTGTGTAACTGTGCCATGCACAGACAGGTGTTCTGTCAGCAATTTTGGTAGAGATCATGTGTTACAGCTACCATTTGATTGGGCACCACAGTTTTTGTTATAATCGAGCTGTGATTGAGCATCTCTTTTGAAATTGAATTCATGATCCAATCTCCTTGAGATTATGAGTGTTACCTAAAACAAGAATTACTTACTTAAGGTCAGGAACATAGTATCAGATATAGTCTTCTTGTCACAATCCGCTTAAGCAGCACGTGACTGGAAACTTTACTGAAACTTTATTGAAATTGGGAGTCCAAAGAAAGCTTTTATGGGCACCCACGAGTAATCAGTACTAGATGATCATACGGGCACGTGTGTTGTATGCCCTCGTTTAAAACTATGCAAAGAAAGGGAACAAACACGGCATAACTAAGTCAAGAATACTTGCAAAATAAAGAAAGCAGTTCTGGAGAAAGATATTTACTGGCAACATCTTTGCACAACATTTCTCTAAACTTTCGTTTTCATGGAAAGCATCCTTATTTAAGTAATGGCACTAGAGTGACACATATTCAACATGAATTTGTCTGTGGAGAGGCAGATTCTAATGCAAAAACTTAATTCTATACTGCCTAATAGGCAATTTACTGAGAGCTAGAACGATACAGTGATACAGTGTTCAGAAAGTCAGCCATAACTAATTTTGTAGTAATGGCAGGATTATTAAATTTCACCATTTTCTGGGAAAGATTTGGAAAACATTTCAACCGGTCAGTTTTGTTGGCTAGATACGATGATAATAAGAATTCTATTTATTGCTTACTCAGCACATAAATTAATTACATTGGGAGCTGATTTCCTCATGTAAATATGTGAATGCCATGAGCCTGCCTTTATGTGTCAAACCCCTGTTTTTATGCTAACTTTATTCAGTCCGTGATACACCACCTTATAAACTCTTCAGGGCCTACAACTGCCCAACACATGTAGTTCACATATGTCCCTTTTCAGCTGGGGCTCTACACATCTGAACTCACTGCCTATTGCTTTTTCCCACAGCTTTTTCCCACAGTCAGAGTTTTCCCATATGAGGCGAATTGCCTTGACTCGGCATATTCTGAGTGCCCTTATCACTGCACCATTTCCTTCTTACTGCTTAGGCATTAACTTAAAACATTAGCTTCCGTTTTGCCCACAGACACTAGGTTAAGTGGACCAGCTCAGGGTACTTCTATCTTGCACAATTGCTGTATTGATTTTTGAAGAGTTGAATTCCCCAGAATAACTAACCTGAAGGGAACCTCACATTAGTGCTGCTATAATGTCTATACAGAAAAATTGTCCCATGTTGATAAATGCCTCATTATGATTTATACGATATTTCATTCTTTCATTTTTGTAAGTCCCCTTAAGGTACTAGAAAGTGGCAGTGAGGTCTCCCTGAAGTCTTCTCTTTTCCAAGCTGAACCCAGCTTTCTCAGCCTGTCTTTGTAGGAGAAGTTCATCCCTCTCATCATCTTTGTGACCCTCCTCTGGACTGGCTCTAGCGGGTCCACGTCCTTCTTGTGATAAGGACCCCAGAGCTGGATGCAGCCCTGCAAGTGGGGTCTCACAAGGCAGAGTAGAGGAGCAGAAACCTCTCCCTTGCCCTGCTGGCCCCACTACTTTGGATGCAGCCCAGGATGTGATTGGCCTTCTGGGCTTCAAATGCGCACTGTTGGTTCATGACCAGCCTTTCATCCGTGAGAACTCCCAAGTCCTTCTCTGCAGGGCTGCTCTCAGTGACTTCTTCTACCAGTCTGGACTCATGTTTGGGATTTTCCCTACCCAGATGCAGCACCGATTTATGCAGACTTGTCGAACTCCATAAGGTTCTCATGGATCCAGTTCTCAAGCTTGTCCAGGTCCCTCTGGATGGCATCCCTCCCTTCTGTTGTGTCAACTGCAGAGCTCAGCTTCCTGTCATCAGCCCTGCTGAGGCTGCACTCAATCTGTCTGTGTCATCAGTGAAGGTACTGAAGTGGAACCATCCCAAGAGAGAACCGTGAGGGACAGCACTCATCACTGGCCTCCACCTGGACACAGAGCCATTGACCACAACTCTGTGGCTGCATCCCTACAGCCAGTTGTTTATCCACTGAACAGTCCATCCATCAAATCCATGTGTCTCCAATCTGGAGACAAGGATGTCATGTAGGATTGTATTGAAGGCCTAACAGAAGTCTTTGTCAACCATTGCCATGACTCCATCATAGAAGGCCGCCAGGTTGGTCAGGCACAATTTGCCCATAGTAAAGCGACGGTGGCTGCCTTGGATGCCGTCCTTGTCTTTAACGTGCCTTAGGACATATTCTAGGAGGATCTGCTCCATGATCATCCCAGACACAGAGCTGAGGCACACTGGTCTGTAGTTTCACAGATCTTCCTTTCAACCCTTTTTAAAAAAGGGAGTGATATTTCCCTTCTTCCAGTCAATGAGGACTTCACCTGACTGCCATGACTTTTAAAATATGATGTTCAGTGGCTTGAAAACAATGTCAGCAAGTTCCCTCAGGACCCTGGGATGCATGTCGTCAGGTCCCACAGACTTCATCAGTGGTCCTGAATCTTCTCTTCACTTCTAGAGGGAGGGATTCATTTGGCCCCCACCCACCTAGAGGACTGGGGACTTTGAGAGAATCAGGAAACCTGATTGCCAGGGAAGACTGAGGAAAAGAACTCACTGAGTATCTCAGACTTCTCCATATCAGTCACCACCAGTTCACCCTTCTTGCTTATCAGGGGGGATACAGTCTCCTTGGCTTTTCTTTACCGACTTATGTATTTATAGAATCCTCCGTGTTATTCTTCAGGTCATTTTTCAAACAATGTTCCAGCTTTCCTTTTTCTTTCCTGACCCCATTCCTACACACGAACCACATCCTGGTACTCTGCCCAGGTCACCTGTCCCTGCTTCCACTGGCTGTGCATTTGGTTCTTACCCCTCAGCTGGAGGAGCAGATCCTTGCTTAGTCAAGCCAGTTTCCAGCCTGCCTTGCTCTACTTCCTACACACAGGGATAGAGAGCTCTTGTGCTCTAAGAAAGGTGGCCTTAAAGAGCTGATAGGTCTAGTCAGCCACTCTGTACCTAATGATGCAATGTTTTATAACTGTAATTTTTTTCCTAGGAAGTGGTCCGAAGAAACAATTTTAGGTGTTTTAGTGGTTCAAAGCATTAATATGTGCTTAAGAGGACCTTAAAAATATAAGCTTACTTTAAGTGGACCGTAAGCACACTGAACAACTTTGAAAGGGCATGATGCACTCTCCAACCACTAATCAGCTTATCCTTCTAGCCTTTAGGAGAATAAAAATGATCAGAATAACCCCTTATGTCAAACTACTAAATTCCCTTTCCTTAAAAAGGTTTTTATGCTCTCTCGTGCCAGATTCTTACTTTATTTGCACTTATTTCTCTCTGAAGAACTTCATTTGAGTCAGGAGATTTACTTTGGATTTACACCACTTGAAATTAAAAAACTATTTACAAATGGATTGGATGAATCACATATTTTTCCTAGTATCAGGATATAATTTGATCCATTCAGCTGTAAGCTTTTCGGTTTGCTTGTAGGTAGGTTTTGGACAGAATTGGAAGTGTACTGGCAATTACTTTCCTTGAAATGTTGCCCTTCTGTGGATTTATTCAAACTCCAAAAAATTGAATCTTAAAAAGGCATTTTTGGAGAGCAGATTTGAAACAGGCCATTCTTCTGTCTCTAAATTTTGTGGAAGTATTTGAAAATGTTTTGTTGTTGTCGTTGTTGTTTATAATTGAGATGGACTGCAAATTATGCTAATGGGTAAAATGGTTAAATGACTGATTTTTTTCAATTGTTTTCAACATGCAGTTTCCATAAGACTAATGTTAAACAAAACTAAATTTCTATATATGAAAAACTGCCACACGTCATTTATCATATATATTATGTCAGTTGGATACTTGATATTACATGATATAGGAATACTCACAGACACGGGTGACAGTACGGAGCACTTTCACATCCCTGTCACATCCCATTCAAATTATTTCTGCAGCAGAAACTTGAGAGTAAGAAGCGAGAAGAGTGGAGACCATTTTTTCTGAATGTCACTCCTCACAATATTGACAGCCAGGTTTCTGTCCTACCTCTGGTAACAACCAGCATTCTGAAAGCCACTTATTCACAAGTATAATTGTCTTGGGACTGTTTTAAAACCAGAAAGGGGTGGGGCGGGGAAGGAAGGTGTGCAACATTCCCTGTGGAGTAATCAGTCACTCAGTGAAACAGTCTGTAACATAGAGCTGCATTTTGTCTTGAATGAATTTAAAGAGTGGAAAATATAAGTTGCTTAAGAGCATTGCTGAGTTTAATATTCTCGAAATTAGAAATCTGCATCTGCTAATGAAGACATATGAATGCTCTGGCAAGATATAACCAGTGGCAAAGCTACGTGGCCAGCTGCAGAGAGCCCTGCAGACTGCACTTGCATGCCCCGGGCCAGAAGCAATCCAGCTGTGGTAGGGAAGCCATGAAGCTTTCTTGCAGGAGGCATTTTAAATCAAAAGCAGTACTTTGTGAACATGACTGTACAGCTTCTGGACTAGAGGTTTTTTATTGTTTTTAGTCTGGGGTTTTTATACTTGATTTTCCGGGTGTGTAGGCAGATAAACTTGTCCCTGCCTGGACATGCCCCTGTAGCATGGCTGAAATTAGGCAGAAGTCCTGTGGGAAAAAAGGATGTGATCATTTAACTTGAGCCTTTATTATAATCACATGGATAAAAGCCTGAATTAATGTTGTACAGGCAAAATTAATATTGGCATTTTCCAACTTCTTTTAAGGAATGATGTTGCAATTTCAATAACGTTCTTTTGTGTGTATAATCTCATACACATATATAATCAAATGGGTTTTTTATCTCTTTAATTGTGGAATGCTTTAAAAAATCCTATTCAGTCTTTGGCTTTGCTATAAACTCAAAGCAATGGTCCAAAGAATGTCATTAATTACATGTTATGCAGAAAAACCCCCTTACCTCCATCTGCCAGCTTTAACTCAGATGCCTGACAATATCAGCGATTGTCTTTGATTCTTGATTTTGGAGGAAAAATGAAAGAGGAAGGCCTGCTTTCCCAGCTGACAGCTAGTCATTAATTTGTAGAATTATAACATTCCCATTTCTTCCTAAGAAAATATCCTACTTTTTCCTACTTCTCCCAGTAATTATCATTATCTAGTCCAAACTCTGCTGTGTCAGTTACTGTTAGAAGATAATGGCACGGCTAAAACTGACCTTGGTACTGCAGATGATGTCATAGTATTGTTATATATTATGTATTGATAAGAGTTGCATTATTATTTTGTATTCATTTTAATGCAGACAGATGTTCACTATTGGAACACATAATATAAACAGTTGAAAGCAGATTCTTTTCTTGATGTTTCAAAACATTTTTTTAAGCAGTTATGATTTTTAGTCCCATTAATGCCCATTAGTACTTCAGATCATTCTCTTTAGTGTACTTCCTTTTGACCTGGCAACATGAAATTCCAAATTAAATTAAAATTCAAGAATTTCAAATCTCGTTGGTGAAATCCTAGCAAGTATCTCCATGCTGTGAAGTGGAATAGATTATGCACCCTTTGCCAATCAGTCTCTTTGTCCAATTCTATTTTACACTCTTATTAAATGTGCACGGCGTCAGTCACAGCACACAACTTCAGAATATTTATTTTGGATTCAAAAAATTATACCACTAACTCCTGATATGTGCTAGGCATTCACAGAACCCTTCTCTGTGGTGACCAGTGACAGGACCCAAGGGATTGGCCTGAAGTTGGGTCAGAGGAGGTTTAGGTTGGATTTTAGAAGAAAGTTCTTCAACTAGAAGGTGCTTAAGCATTGGAAGAGACTCCCAAGGGCAGTGGTCACAGCACCAAGCCTGACAGAGTTCAAGAAGAGTTTGGACAATGCTCTCAGGCACAAGGTGTGACTCTTGGGGTGTCCTGTGCAGGGCCAGGAGTTGGACTCGATGATCCTTGTAGGTCCCTTCCAATTCAGCATATTCTGTGATTCTGTGAAACATTCCCAAAAGGGCTCTGAAAGGTTATTCTTCACAAAAGGTATCATATGAACAAAAAGCAGAAATATCTGTCAAGAATGTAGAATAAACACAGAGGTGGAAAACCGGGGAACAGAATGACAGCAAAATGCTGCTTGACAATGGTAGGCATGTAAAGTACAATGGAGTCCTGCAGAGCTTCTAAAATGACGATAAAAGTGTACAGCTGAGGGTATAACTGAAATATTAAAATGAGGTGAATGACAATGAAGATTAACCCAATACCTTAAGCACTTGTCTTGTATTAGCCACCTTTGTGTAACATTGCATGTTTATTAAAGATGGAAATAATAGATAAAATGCATGCAGTTTTACTTTTCATTATTCGATAATTTCTGATGTAATAGTCTTCATTATTGTCCAACCTTTCTATGTCTTTATTTTTGTTGCTACACAGCCCCATTATTATTGCCAAATTTGCAGCAGCAGAAAGGGGTGGAAGGAAAAGCTAGCCTTGTAACCTTTCATTAGCACCATAAGGATCATCCATTTTAATGTGTACCTTTTAAAATATCCAATAGCATTACTCTAAAAGTGTTTATTTTGGAATATATGCAAGATGTTCAGTATAGTCTCCTAAACACCAATGCACTGCACATGGAAATTTTTACTTAAATTATCTGATTTCTGAAAAAAATGCAGTGTATTTTACTCTTTTTCTAGTTTAATCCAACAATTTTTCTATTAGTAATTTTGACCGATTGCTTTTACAGTAAGAATTAGTTTGCTTAACACATATCATAAATATACAGAGAACATATCAGGAACAGTAGAGAATCCAGCCCTAGTATAGAAAATCCTATGGGTTAACCCCATCAAACTGTGAAGAAAAATACTGAAAAAGTCTCTGTGCTCTAAACAAAATAAATTTGTCTTCTGTGCTTTAAGGGGTGTCAAGCTGGCCCCTACTGACCTGTCAAAATGTGTTTGTTTCAGCAAGAAAATATACTACTGGAAAGGTCAGGTCACAGAAAATTCAACTCAAGAATCAGTAACGAGCGAACCTAAACAGTCATCAGATCCCAGCAAGTTGTCAGGGGAAAGGTTATCAGTCAAAGCACAGGAGTATACCATTGGTTTAGAGTGCAACTCTAACAAATGACTTTTCCATTCTAAATGTTTTCTTAATTGTGTGGCAATAATTACTCAAGGGGAGGTTAAGACTGGAAAATATGACAAAAGCAAATGAAATGTACAACAAAGAATGAGAGAAGGGCATGAAAAACTTTTTCAAAGAGACATTCTTTCCTTCCTTACTAGCAAAGCAGAGCAAAGTCTCACGTTTAACTCCTTAAATGAATATATCAGATTTGGCAAGGGAAACAGCTGTAAGTAAACTAATTTCCAAGTCTGAAATTTTGTGGGCATATTTTAACACATTTCAGTGATTATGTGTTTCCTTCTACATGATTTTTAGCCGTACCTATTTCAGATAGTATGGGGTGCTTTTGTCGTCTTAATGATACCCTCCATGTGCTCAGTGCAGAACTAAGATCCAGATCCAGCTCACCAAAGTTCAGAGAACTGAATTGCCTGTGGTGGGAGTGAAGTTGCTCTATGCTTCCTGGAATCCTGGAGAATGAGGGATCCTGCAAGGCACATCACCCAGTACAGCACCATAAATGCCTCAGTACATGTCTCTCTCTCTCTCTCTCTCTCTAAGGTCTCTAAGGAGACAGAACTCCTGATTTAGGCATTTGGGTTAGGTAGGAGAAATCGTGCCTTAGGCACCTGATTTTGTGTGTCTGAGTTGCACTCAAGTTAGATATTTCAAGTAGCCTAGCTTAGTTTATATGAGTATTTTGCACTGAAGAAACTTGTCTGAGTTATGTAGGATATTTACCATTTTAGTGGCTAATAACTTAGACAAAACAGTAGTGGAGACCCTACATTAGAGGTAGGAAACTCAGTCAAAAAGACTGAAGAACTCAATGGAACATCTTTCTTCTTATAAGGATTTCAGTTCTTTGCCCAATGTCAGTCAAAACTGTAGATCAGAGGGAGAAAAATAATGAGCTTTTGGGTCTCCTGCCTCACTCTTTAAGGACATTATCCTTTCAGCTGTGGAGGGCAGAGAAGAAATTCTGCAATATCGGGTTTTTTACAGTTCTGGCAACATTACTTTACATTTTCTGTTTTGAATGGAGTGTTTTAATCAGAGTGCAAGGGCTATGCCCATAATTCTTCCCATTAAGTTCTACTGTTAAATAAAAGATATAGCTGTGGCTAATAGGAATGAAAAGCAGCTACTATGAAAAGCAATTACTTCATCGGTGGTAATGTAAAAATAAGTCTATCTTAAGTATTTACATGAATATTGTTGAAGCATAGTACTGGTCATCCTTTATTGAAAATTCCTTGGCTTATAATTCTGATTTATATTTATACAAATGTAAAAAAGAACTGGAGTTCCAGCTATCTACTATGCACAATGTTGTTAGGACTATTTTGTATATCTGAAGAACTGAGCTGTGTTGGCTGGCACTTCAAAGCTCACCGTAGTAGACTTAAGTGAACTGGAAGTCTTTTTTCCTCATTTCTGGTAGTACATAGTCTTCTGTGATCACATTAACAGTTCTCTTGCGCCTGACACTGGCTGGAACAAACTATCTTATAGCTCACTGAAATAATAAAATGTTTATTTGCAGAATCCTTGGTTAATGGAATTGATAACAAGCAAGTTCCTACTTAAAATTTCTGAATGGAAGAAAGGCTTAAAATAGTTACGGTAAAAGCTTTAAGCCTTCTTTTAGTTGACCAAAACTAAGGAAAAATTTCACTGAATTATTTCAGTGAAAAAAACAGAGGTGCATTTGAGATAGTTTGGGTTCATTCTTCTCACCAGTTTTACTGCAAATTTATGAAGTGGAGTATTTGTAATATTTAAAGCTGTTTTATGTGTTGTCCCTTGAACACAATATTGACATCTGCAGAATCAATTTCCTTTTTAAGAATAGGTAACCATTGACTCCAAAAGTCTAGATACTCTTCCAGCTATGCAGAACTTTGAAAATGAGGAATTCCTAATTTCCAAGGAGAATAAAGGATCAGGTAGACAATCATTGCAAAATATCACTGTGTGTTAACCCTGCAGTATAAAATTAGATATCGAGCTATCTCTGTGAAAGGACATGGGCATTACAATATCTTCCTGCACTTTTAGGTGCAGGATACTCATCCAGAAACCCCAGCCTGGATGCTGACTGAACCACAGGAGCAGCTGCATTCTGCAAGCTCTCATATTTCTACCACCATTTGTCCAGAGTGCTTAGGCTCACAGAGGAGCCTCAGATACCATATCATGGACTGGTTCTGTGCTTTAGTAATATATTAACTGATATATTTACCCTGTCGTAGTCAGGCACCTTTTTCTTTTGCACAGCCCATCACTCACACCACAAAGCAGAAGATACCTAAATTACCCACAGACATAAGATGCTTTGTTCACCTATGGGATTTAAGTACCTCACGTAATTAAGACTTAGTGGTTAAACAACATTTGTCAATAATGAATACAGACACATAGAATTCAGATATGATTTCAGAGTTTTACACAAAATATTACCCAGAACAGGATTTAGAAATTAGCTTTTACTTTTTGCTCAGTTAGTATCCAAACCAATAGGACTCTGCGTTTATTCTTATATTTGATGAAAACTTCATTGTTTCATCCACAAAAAAATACCATCCAAAGAAGGCATGCACTCCATGACACTGTCTGGACTGTGTTTTGACTGTCTCCTAAGGTAAAAAATGTTTAAATCACTGCAAGATATGTTTGAACTGACTCTCCCTTGAGGGAAGGTATGATCATTAGCAAGCAGATGACTGAAAGGAGGAGGGTTTTCTAGTTTAAGGCACTCCTTGAGAGAACAGACACAAGAAGGTGTAGGACTATCAATCCTGACTAGAGTGGGACACATTCCTTCAGAAAGCCACAGAGACAGACAAACCTGAAAATTTTTTGCTATTCTTTGGGTTGGCTATTAGGCAACTGTGGTAACCCACCACTTATTCTGTTGCCATCTCAGAGATCATGCCCAGACTATTAGCACCTTCTGTTTCTTGTAGGGGCAGCACACTGTATACTGTGGGAGCTAGTGGGGTGCAGAAGATGTGGGTGACCAAGGGGTGGTACAGAGCTTTCCCCGCAGACACACGACCTTATGCAGCTTTCTCCAGTGTTTACTCCACATTTTACTCTGCTCAGAAAGAAAGGCTATGGCTGTGTGAGGAGATACAACTGTCTCCTGAAATTAACAATGCCCAGCTGCAAGCCCCCCACCCAACCCCCACCAGCTGCTTCTTCCTTTAACCAACTCTGAATAACATTTCTTGCAACAGGCCTTTCCTGAGTTCACAAATATCTTATACTCCTGCCACTTTCTTATGAGCAAAGGGGGCAGAGTTCTCTCCACAGAGCTCTCTGACCCAGGCATAGCCTCCTGAACTGTGTCATGATTGGGATATGCCTGAGGCTTTCTCTTCGTCTTCCTGAATAGTACCAGTCTTTGTTGCCCTACTGGCCTGTGCTTGAATGAATCTTTTGGGTGAATGACGTATTCCTTGACATTATGCATGCTGGTTTCACAGAGAAGGATATTAAAATGACCTAGCCTTATTATTCACATGACAGTCACTGATAACCCCCCTGTATTTACTAAATTATATCCACTATGATGCATGACAGACCCCATTAATTACAAGCAATATATTGGTGTTCAGAAAATGCTTCCTCTTTTCAAACAGCAGTGCTTTACAGGGAAATACACAAATCTCTGCTCTGCAGTTCCAACAGCCAAAACTAGATAGAGAGCATAATTATGTAACCATAAAAAGCACTATAACAAAATGGCACACACATATATTATGAGATTTAAAACAGAAGTAACTCCTGATAAAACTCTCCTAAGAATTTTTCTTGCTACTTTCAGACAAAATGAACCAAAATGCTACTAAACATTTGGGTATGTAAACATATTAGGAGGTATTACTGAAGCTGTGTGACTCCTGGGAATGGTCATTAACTAAAAGTCTAACGCTTATTTTAGGATCAAATGAAAGGATCAACGTCATACTCATTGACATCCACAGAAGAATAGAGTCATGAACTGAGAAACTCAAATGCAGGTCTGGTATTTCTTTACGACCCCTTGGTTTCAATTTACATTGGCAAATTATAAGAGACCTACCAGTGAAGCACACTGGTGTTATCTGAACGATCTCCTAAATGTTTTAAATAATTACTTAAGAATGGTGCGAATTTATCTAGGATGTCAGCTTCTTAAGTAACCAAATAACTAGGTTAGTTCAATAAAGCATGGCAGGCAATTCCAACTGCTGTCACCAGAGAGGGAAAGGCTTTGGGTAAATGATAGCAACAAAAATCACTTGCCATCTAAAAACTGTGAGAAACCTACATGGCTCAATCTGTTTAGCCTTCAAATACTACCAAAAATTCAAACTAATCAAACAATGATTTGTTTTTAAAATTTAAATACTTTAGCCATGAGAAACAATAGAATGGGAAAGATTTCTATCTTAAAAGAGAGAATACAAGTACTTGTGACTGGAAGTTATAAAATGGTGAATTTGTAATAGAAACCATGAACCGACTTCTGTTTTTATTGTGATTAGACATTTTCTGACTTTTTCTGTCATGAAGCCAAAAGTGGATTCCTTTTTGAGCATTTGTGAATCAATGGTATCTAAAGCCTTAATTCCTATGAATTAATACATGAGTCCTCCAAAGCAGACATCACTAATGATGGTATGAGGCTGACATTTTACTTGTGGATCTCAGATGTTTTCTGACAGCAGGGCTGACAGCAGTAAGGCTCCACTGAAGATTATGGAACAGAATGATTTTTAACGAGGACTGACTCTTTTGCCCATTTTCACACTTTATGTCTCTTTCCCTCCTCAATCCATCCCTTTCTCCACCCTTTTCCTTACACCATGTTTTGGCTCAGTCTCTTCAGCAATTTCACTTCTGTCAGAGCAATGTTGTTGAGCTTGCTTCATGTCATCGCCCAGAATCTGTTCTACTTTTTTACTTTCTTTCTCCTCATTTCAGCTTTTAGACCAGTTTTAGACCATCCCAGTGGTTGTCCCACATCCCAGCTCTTGATGGAATCCCAGCCTCTCCATGTATTAACCCACCAGTTTTCCATACACTGTTTTCTGATTTTATGTTAGTAAACCACCAGGTACTGCTACTCCTACCTCCTCTTCTGATCAACCTTTCATCCCATCACTCCCCTTCATTTCTCCTACGGCCTTACAGGCCTAGACGCAGTCCTCAGTCTCAACACTTTTTGTTACATATTTCTTTTTTCTGTGAAAAAGATTTTCCAGTCCTCATAAGGGTAGTCCCAATATACTTGCCAGAGTACCACCACCTTGTACTTTTCGATGTCCATTTGTGTACTTGCCCACCCTGTTCCGTATATACTCAGTCACTCTGTAGAGATAGAGCAAATGCAGGCTTGTCTCATGTGCAAGCCCCAAGGTGGCAGAATATAATAAATTCTTCTTTGATGATGGAACATGAAGTTTCTGACCAGTATTGCCGTCAGCCAGGGGATCCGAATATACCTCATGAGCAGGAAGATTATAACTTTTACAATGAAGGTCTTTGCTGAGATTATGCGAATTCAATGTCTTTTTACCAAAAAAAATTTGGGAGACTAGGAAGAAGAACCACAGCTTAGAAAACCTTTGAAGGTGAGGAACAAAGCCACACGTGCCTCTCCATTTCTCAGACCAGTGCAGATTATGGGTAAGATCTTCTGGCACCACAAAATTATGCCAGACATGGAAAGCTCCTAATGTTCCATTTGGATAGAGTCGGAGTACAATGCAGTTCAGTTACATTCATTTTCATAATCAGGACATATGAAGATAGGTACAAGGCTTTGACAGGTCTTTTCCTGTGAGTATCCCCAGTTTTGGGGGAATCCCTCCCTGGAAAGACATGACTTCTGACCTTTCTTTGCCTCCTTTAAATCAGGTGAATAGACAGCAGACTGTCTCAAAGTTTCAAGATTATTTTCAGCTAAATGCTATCACAACCACTTCTGAGATTTTTTTCTAAGGTTTACTTTTTGAAATCCATCCCTGTGTACAAGTCATTTCCTTCTCTAACTTGGCACCATACCAAAACCACTTTCATCTCTGTTGATTCTTCCAAACTTCTTAATGACTGTGTCAGCTTCCTGTAATTGTTTCTCCAGTATAGGATTTCCTCCATCCCCTCCAGTATAGGATTTCCTCCATCGCCTCCTACCAGCTCAGGCAATGTCCTTCTGGTTTATGCTTTAAAATACTTGGACATGCCACACAGACAAAAAGAAGAGACCAGCATATATTGAATGCAGATGATCTCAAAAGCAAATGGGAAAAACAGAGACCCGAACTATTCTTGAATTTGCTAGGCTTGCTCAGGATCTGTGAGCAATCTGTTGGCTTTAAATGGTTGCTTTATTATGACATCTCAGGAAAAGGAAAAGGAAGCATGAGAACACTAATGAATAACTAAAAATAAGATAGTGATGTAAAGAATAAAGGGACTAGTCAGACTGTGGTAACTTCCATTATTACTTAGCGTTTAGGTAGCACTTTGCAAGCAAGAACTAACTCTCAGAACTTTCATGCCAGCTCCCACAATGACAACTGAGTATCATTTTCATTATACAATGAAGGTAACATAAGATCAAAATTTCCAATGGCATGAAGTAGCCTTAGTTCCAATCATCATTTCAGTGGCAAATTTGATTCAAAAGCTAGAGGTATTTGATTAAAGCCATACAAAAAGTCTAGAGAAAAAATTCTGCAGACCCCAACTTACATTTTGATCTCTCATTCTGTCCTCTTTCTTGAGGATTTCACAGATTTGCAGAAATGCATTTTATTTTGTATAAGAAACTGGTCCTCACAGGCATATAGATCACAATAATATTACATCATCCTGGAAAAGTGATGACTCCTCTAAACATCAGTATATTTGAAAAATATCTAGGAGAGTTATGTCGCCTCAGCGTACAACTCTTCAAAAGAGTTACAGAAATTATTAGTTCAATGGGAAAGAGGGGCACAGTGGCTTTCCTGTGATATATGGGGTCCCACGATTCATAGCCCTGTTCAATCTCTTTGTCCAAGACTCCTGCCTACTTTGCATGTGCTGACTATTCTCCTTTGCTGAGGATGACCAGTGCTCCTCACAATGGGGGAACAAACTGCCTGCCTTCCAGCAGGTTCATATCTCCTATCAATTAGCGAGTGTATTGTACTCACATGGAAGTGACTTGCTGTGTGTGCAAATTCTTAAGCTTAGTGATTTCATTTCCAAAACCTCTACTAAAATGCTATCTGGCACTAAAGGTGCCAAAAGTATAAAGCATTTAAAGTTTCCTCAGTAACACCCCTACACATAAAGAGCATCTGTGATAATGGTCTTTTTGGCAATACTGAGACAGTAGGCACCCGAGCTTTGTTGAGACTCACAGACTGCATGTTCTTCGACTTATCCACCTTCATGGCCAGGTCATGTGCTCGTTTTTCTGAAGAGCTCTCTCTGGTCAGGCCCTGCACAAGTAGCAGAAGGAGCAGTTATGCTCCTTGCATCCCCATCCAGTAGCCAGGTGATTAGAAAACTCAGGTGGGTTGTGGGAGACTCGAATTCACAACCACCTTCTTCCTGAGGGGATGTAAATGTACAGGTTCCATCAGTAAGACCAGTTTTCCAGCCACCTGGCCAGGATGTTCTAGAAAGCATGAAACTTCTGCAGTGTCCCCGGTTAAAGCTCTGTTATAGTGAATAACTGAAGGAGAGGTAGAAAGTCCTGTATCCCATCAATAAAACATGTAATTGTGAACCACATCTATTCTTATACAAGTAGTTTCTTTCTGTCTTTTCTCCTACCATTGCTTTTCTTCTATGAATTAAAGTGTCTTATCATATAAATAAATTGTAATATCAGGTGAGTCAGGTCTCACTTGTATGCATTGAAAGAGAAGGAAGGTCAGTTGTGTGAACTTGTCTAACTATAGAATATGGCAAAAAGTTAAGTAATTAAAAAGACAAACCAGTTCTTTTCACTTTCACATGTACACGATAAGAAAATATGTGAAACTGTTGAGTGATAACTCCTGGATTCTCATTATAGGGAAAACCAGACTATGCAACCTGAGCTTTATATCATTCACCATATTCTTATGATTTTAACTCTGAAAGAAAGATAGAATGTTTTATGCTCTGATGATCCTCCATTGACCACCCAAATAGAAATTTTTTAAAGATGGAAAGACCATGCTTAAGAGCCTAAATAATGAAACAGACTCTTACACAGTGAATCTTACTTGAAAGTGCGTAAGTGAAATCTGCCTGGAGGATGAGAAATTCAGGTGTGAAATGGGTGCGGCTACAGTTGCAAACTTAATGAGACATGAATTTGGTTTTTCCTTCGGTGTGTAGTATTGACATGCCTATGGCTGCAGGCACTTAAGAGACTGAATGTAATTGAGGTGCTGGCAGCAGACAAAAATTGTAATATTAAATTGTAATTAAATTTTTCTTTGTAATTAATACACTTTTGATTATAGCTTTTAAAAATGTATTGGTAAATCTCAGGTTTCTGGAAGAGAGACCAAATGTCCTATTTCGTTGTATTTTGTTCCATTACAAATACTTTCCATACCATCAGGAAACTCAGGACCTTAGTAGCTCAGTAAATACTGTGACACACTCCGTCAAATACAGTTTGCTTTATCTCTGATGATTAGGGAGGAAATTCTGTTCTCAGCACAGTGCTTAGATTACTTGGTCTGTTTTTAAAAATCCATGATGTTCTGAAGCACCTCAGTGAGTATGACCCACTGTCATGAATTATGTTGAGCAGGTCAGCTGGAATTGTAGACAACAGTCCTTAACCCAGACCACGACTAAATCTTTTAACTGTGCTAGCACCAAATGTCTGAGTACTTTGCATGGAGGGACTTAAGGCTAGGTGAAAGAAATTATGGAGATATCTAAAGAGGAAATCTGAATTTTCTACTCTGCTGTCAGCTGATATAGGAGATGGAAATATATTGTCATGGTGAGAAATTACAACTGTGTTGAAAGGGAAGGGTACTTAACTTTCCTTCTCTACATTCAGGTATTTTCTGTTGTATTTCTGTGACGTATCACCAAATATCATCTGAATTAAGATCACCATTCCTGAATTGTCTAGCTAAAGATGAACAATATCACCAGCCTCAGCCATTAGCAATATATTGGTTGAGCCTTTCCTTAAATCTCTGATCTTGCAGTTTGCATTTTTACCCTATCATTGGTCAAGCTCAGGAACCTGCACTTTCTGTGCAAGTACCCTTTTTACCATGTAAAAGGATGTGCCTTCCTATCACTCAAAGAATAATCAAGGATTCTATACAAAATTGAATAAGTTGAATGAAAAAATGTACCAAGCTGTACATAAAGCATTGGTCAAAGATACCCTGTAACCTTCAGGGAAAAAAACCGTCATTATTGAGTCAGAAAAGCGGGGCTGGTATCTCTTCATGCACATGAAAGTAGAGAGAAACATTTTCAGCAGAATGCTGGGGACAGGCTAAACCCTACAGTCATGGTATGAATTTTAGAACGAAAAAATTTCTGTTCTTCCTGTGCCTTGGTGAGGGCGAGTACAGGAGTCTCTCTTATGCTTTTGCCATCAGCAGCTTTGAGTCAGCTCCTTGAAAATATGCTGAGTTCCCTGACCCTCATCCCATGGGAAAGGGAGTGAGGGTGCATGACCCAGAGTTGCTCATTCTACACCAGAGAGAAAGGCCATAAAGTAGGTAATGTAATGAGGAGTGAGGCCCTTTTTTGTAGAGTAAATATTGGACTTTGACTTGACTTAATACTTTGAGGATGTTAGTGCAGGTAGCAGGTTATCTTGCTGCTACGCCCTGTGTTTACATTCCTGCTGTATACCTGGGCTTTATAGTGCTCATTGAAGGCTGTGTTCAGCTTCAAGTTTTTTGGGCATGGGAACATCAAAGATGTGTTGGGACCAATACAGGTAACTGCTGCAACTGTAAAATCAGGTAAGCATACTGAAGGAAAGCACTACGTACAGTGCTGCCTTGGACACTTATATACCACAAGTATGTGAGATTAAGCAAAACTCCTCCAAAAAGTCATTTTAAAAAGACTAATAGAATCCAGTTATCTTCCAGAAAGAGGAAATTCACAACCCTCCCGACACAGTCCATTTACCTTTCCTTTCACTCCCTTTGTGGCTGAGTACCTTCACAGATCCTCTAAGGAAATGAGCTTTTAAGAGCAATTCTCTGTTATCACCTCTGCATGAAACAGGATCATTAACTTTTATCCTAACCAGGAGACATGAAATCAGAAAACAAATTTTCTTCTACTTACAGACTCATATGTTCTTTGAATGCCCAGATTTCTAGATTATGATGGCTTGCTATTTGTTAGAAACTATTGACTTGAGGAGGGATGAGAAAGAGACAAGATAAACTGAAATCTCAAGCAATGAGCAGCTCTACATGGTATCTCAAAAGCCTTAATGACATTACAGCACGTCCCATGATTCTTAACAAGTAACATTCCCACCTTCCTGCCCCTTCAGCATGATCCCTACATAGCAACAAAAAGCATGGAAATTCCTCAGATAAGGGGTGATTTTATAAGGACAAGAGGGTAATGGTTACTACGAAAGAAATAGGTACAAAAACATTTTTACAGATCACAGAGGGTTGAAAATCTCCAGTGAGAAGAGCTGAAACAGAGTCAATGATGAAACCACTGCATTGAGCCCTTGGCCATCTTTTGGAACAAATATCCTCAGTCCTTATTCCTGTCATTTTGCTATCTGTCAAACAGAATGCATTTTTTTTTAATTAGGCATGACTCAGCCCAGTGTGGAGGCAAAAGTAACACAGTTGATAGCAAAGACACTAATCTCCTGCCCAAACTGGGTGTGTCACAAATTTTGTTGTCAAACTTGCAGTTGCAGGTTTAGCAGTTGCTTGAAGGTCGTGACTGCAGGTTCTGCAAGGCAAGAACTGCTTCTTAGTATGTATTTATGCAGTAGATATACTTATGACATAATGAGTCTCAATTTCTTTTGGCACCTCCAACTGCTTTTATAATATAAATCTTAATTATAATAATAAGCTTTTTGGACAGGAGCTAAGGGATTTATTGGGGGGGGGAGGGGGGAGGGGCGGATTTTGTGTATATCCCAGCGCACTGGTCCCCAATTCTAATTGTGACCTTTAAGCTCATTTGTACTGAGATGCAGCTTAAAGTCAGAATAACAAGACCATTGATAATAATAGCTGTGTGAGGACTCAGCACTGTATGGTAGAGAACACACAAGAAGGCTGCATGGGTTTTGTTAGATCTGTGTTATTATAATGCAGCCTGGGTGCCGAGAGCTATGATTTCTGCACACATACCCTGAGTTTCAGCCAAGTCAGACTTCTAGGGAAAATCAACTCTTGCTGGAATTTACTTGAATAAATTTTGCTACCACTCCATATACAAAGCAAATTAAAAAAAAAAAAAAGTAATTAAAATTTGTGTGTCTGTGACAGAAGCCTGAGGTTTTGCGGTAAATGAAATACAGGGCTGTAGAGAGAAGTCTGGGGATGCACTGGCTTTGAGATATGGGGAGTAGGGGCAGCTCAGGGGATTTCTATTTTCCATATAAGGGTTGTAAGCATTCATTTTTCTTTCCTTAAAGTTGCACCTCAGTTTAAGTTAAGGCCATCTCCATTCCAGCCTAGAATGACAGGTTATAGTTCTTGGGGGATTACTAGAGGAACACGTTCATCTTTTTTGCTTACTCCATCTGTTGAAACAGAAGTTAGTGAGCTGTCAGTGCACTGACCTGAGTACACGCCCTGCAGGTGCCTGTGGAGCAATGAAAGACAGCACCGCATTTTTCCTCCCCTTGAGCTCCTCAGTGTTTTGTAGATAAGATCATGGTGCTGCTCCTGTGGCATAATGGAAAAGAAGAGGAACCCTTTCCCCTGTTTTTATGTCAAAATTTAGCTGCGGTTTAGCCTTTTTGTTGCCACAGTGCTCTGTAGAACGACTGAGAGACACAATCCCTACATCACTATTGCTAAACGAGAAAGGAGTAATTTTCTGACCCTGAGAGTGGGTAGCCCAGCCTAGCCACAGTTATGCTACGTAATGTTTGGCTGCCTGTGAATCTTGAAAGGTATCCTCTTCTAGAACTAATACATAACTATTCTCTTGATTTTCTTTTCTTTTTCAGTACAAAGCATGTGAAAAAACATTGGGCATTTTTCTGGGGTGTCACCAGAATTATGTTTTCATACATGAAGTTATGATGTTTTCATACATGCTTGTGTACATCGGTTGCTCTACAGTAAAGCACAAGGAATCTTTGGATATGCAAAATGGGAATAATGTTGGAAGACTGTTGAGGCTGGAGGGAACAAAACCTGGTGCCATGGTATCTAATACTGCCTACTGGAATTGATCCCTGCATGGGCTATCCCTCTAGCCAAGCTTAGGCACTGCTTCCCAAGGAACTGGCATAGACCAAAGCAGCCTGGAAGTGTGCTAGCAATTAAACAGTGCCAATGATCACCAGGCCAGTGCTCAAGCTTGTTCCTTGCCCTTGTTTTATTTAGCAGTACGGAAAGAGCTGAACTATCCACGCACCCTAGGATTAGGTTGCCTGGGGAACTGGAAACATTTGGTTTAATTGACTGGGATACTTGACAGCACATTGCTTTAATGCTATTATGCAATATTGTTTGTCACTAAATCTAGAGCTCAGTCTTCATGTGTAGGGGGGGGTTCAAATGAAGACCTTGAGAGTCACATTGTAGCCATCAATATCCAGGGTTTTGGTAAAGTCTGAATAGACTGCCTTGGCAGTCCTTTGTTCAGAGAGATGCCTTGCTCCTCTCAAGCAAGACAGCATTTTCTCTCTTACTCCTTCAACTCAGAAGCCAGCCTGTTTTTGGTGAAGCTGTACTGCTGTTTCTGTTACTTCTTACAAATGGAAAATGTCTTTTTTTAGGCAGTAAGAAGTAAAAAAGAGAAGGTCTTGGCTTACTACCATATGCCTTGTTTATGAAGGCTAGTATGATAGAGCATGGGAATTGTGGGACAAAGAGCTATGATCTTCCACTTTGTCAGGTCTTGCTTATGGCATTCATTGCTGACCCTGAACAATAATGGGTGTGGTCTTTTTCCAGCTGTTCAATACATGAGGTACTTCTGCACACCATATGGTCTTTTTCCCTCCTTTTCTCTGTCCTGAGGGGTAACTGAGTACAAGATCATGGAGGGATTCTGGTCTCAACTGATGTTTTAAAGCTGTGCATACTCTGAGGGTGAGTATGGATGCCTTCCTGCCTACCTGAGTCAAATTGGGCTTTTCTTCCTGTTTCTGCCCCTATTTTTGGCATTGCTGTCTCACTAAAATTAGTTTTAAAAACTCTTTTGGTAGAGGTCACATGATCCTTCTATATTTTTCTGTGATGATCAGTTTCTGATCCTCTCCTTACCTAACATTTTGTCCTAGTTTGGGGCAGAGGAAGTAGCTCAAATGGTTAATACAGCCTGAAACACTTTTTCTCAGCTATATTCCTTCAAACCCTATACCTTCAAATGTGTTACAAAGTCAAATAAAAAATAAAAGCAAAACCAATCCTCTAACTGAAAAACAGGCTTGACTAGAAATGAATTTTCCCAACTCACTTCTGTAATCTAAATAATGAGTCAATGCCATTTGACAAGAACACCAAAAAAATTCCTTTTCTTGTGATAGCTGTGTTTCTCTGCTATTTATGACTAGTACAACCGATTTCAATGGAAGTACTTCTTCTAAGAAGGGGAATCGGACAGATTTAACAGTCAGAAGGAGAAGAAGGTAATTGCTTATGCTTCTTAATCTTTGCAAGAGAAGGAAGAATGAGAGCACTGGCGTACATGCCCTTCCATGCCCACATACTAGCAATGCAGCACGGGAAGGCTGGAACCGCATATCTTTTCCGTTGTTTTTAATGAACTTTAACCTACCTGCAAACGCAGGAACTTTGAGCTAAAGAACGGCAGAGGGAGAAGTAAAGCCTGATCCTCCCTTTTATTGCATCAGTAACAAAATTTCAACATCTCTGACAAGACCTGCAATTTAGCTGCAGGATTTAATACTGGAAGATTGATGTGTTTACTGTAATGGCAGTAAATTGACTATCCAGAAAGAGCTGTGTATCTTTGCAGCACAGGAAGTGTCTGAGGGAGATAGAGACAAGTTACACTGAAGGGCAGATAATGAAAACAAAATGGTCACACTAAAACCATAAGAAATAATTAGAGAAATAGATTGTGAAGAAAGAGAGAAGGAAGATTGGAGGCTACTCTAAGCCTCACTCTTTTTGTTTATATTGACCTGAAATCGTGGTCTAATACTAGAAAATTATGTGGTCTTGAGCCAAGAGAAGACTCGGAGACAATAAATTTTCTTGCTTTTATTGCATGAAAAACCTCTGTTAGCAGCAAGTAATGTGGTTCAAAGCAAAAAAAAAAAAAAAAAAAAGGAAAGAGAAGGAAGAGAATATTTCAGAAGCCTCTGTTACATATTGCCTTTAATTTGAACTAGGAAATCTACTGAGATTCTTTTCCATCTGCATCTGTGGCATCATGCAAGATAAGATAATTGCTGGTTTCAACATACAATTATTGACATGTTATTTGCAGATTGGTACATATATTTCAGACAGCAACATCTGGAGACATTTAGAAACCTTAGACAGAAAAAAAGTAAAATTTTTCTACCCCCCTTTTCCTCTTTCCCCTAGATTGTATGCAATAGAGAAGCCTAGAGGAAAGGAATGATGCATTAAGTACATGGTGCTCAGTGCTCTTCCTAAGGCATCTGATATGTACATTCCTTGCTGTGTCATATTTTCAAAGCTGCTATGAAGAAAGCTTCTTGCCAAAAGGATACCAGAAAGTGAAATATTTCTGCCTCTTGTGCAATCACAAGGAAGTGACCTTGGGCAGGACCTTGGAATGAACTTTCTGTGGGCAGCACGTGTGTGGTCATAGCAAGCCATTGTGAACACAGAACTTATGCCTTATCTGCTGGGCTTGCCCTTCTGTTATTTCATTTCTATATCTCCTTTTCTCACTCATCTAGTACTTTTTGTTGTTTGACTATTATATCTTTGGACACCATTTTTCCTCAGTTTTTGTGGTTTACACACTTCTCCCTCTACCTTCCTCTCAGTTTTTCTTTTTACACTTTTGTAGGTACTACTCAGTGAAAAAAAAAGCTATGTTATAACTGATTCAACTTTATCAGCATTATACGAGATTCCTTTTCCATTGTTTGGGTTGAGATCTGTGCAGTATTTACAGGATTTTACCACTCAGTTTTCAGTCTCTAATATTGAAGGAGGGCTCTAGGTTTTTCTTCATTGCCTTTGCCTTTTTGCCCATCTCTTTTCAGTCAGTTTTACTCAGTAAGGTGAGGAAGGACGCTGAGGGTCTATTGGAAATGTACACTCTTAAAGACAAGTCCTTTCGTTCTCTATATTGTGTCTATCAATTATGTTCTCACATTTCTACAAGAATATCTCAGCAAAGCCAAGATGATGGGACTGCTGTAATAATCGTCACCCTATCTGATAACAGGCTTCCCAGGGACTCAGCTGGCAGTTTGACAGTCCTCTGCCGTAGTTACTACACCCTGCTGATAAAACTGCTGTTCCTACAAATTGATCCTGACAAAAACAAGTTCGTCTCTATTCTGAATTTCAGACTTGACCTTGGTATGTTTGCAAGTTTAACCATCATACTGGGCACAAAATATGTAGCACAAAAGCCGTATACCTAAAAAAATGTCCCAGCTTCTCTCTTTTACTATCTGTTTATTCTCTCTATTGCAAGATTATTTTAAACTGTTCTGTGGTATGGCTAAAAGTCAAATTTGACTGTTTTTTAAAGCACAAGAAAATTACCCAGTTGTGGTTATAAGGCTTGTTTACCTGGGCACAGAATCTCTGCCCTTCACCAGTTTGTGATTGAGATATCCTAGCCCCTACCAGTGGTAGTCTGGGGAATGGTGTTACAAGGCAAAGGTTGGAACAATGAGGGGGAAAGCAGACGGAAAAGCAACAGATAAGCTGGGCTTGCTATAAAATACTGCCAAAGCAGAGAGATCCTTTGTTTTATACATACACTGTAAATGCTGTGTAAATACTGTATAAACAAAATAATGAGCAAAGGACTGCATGGGGATCCTTGTATGCAGACCATCAGTCTTCATAAACTTTTCAGTGTATCTATAAGCTTTACTCAACTTCTCGACTTGAGGAGAATGACAAGTGAAGATATCCCAAGAAAGGCGCTTTTGTTAGCACCAAGCATATTTTTAACTATGTAGATTCAAAGTGTTATTGCAGAGAGGCACAAGCAATGGGGAAAGCTACTTGGAATCTGAATTTCTGGGGAACCTCACTGGTACTTAAATTTTGTAGCCATAAAGTTATTCAGCATGCAGATATAATATGGAAAGGTGCATGTCCTTGACTCTTTCTGAAGCTCCCAGAATTCTGTCACCAGATCTCATGCACCATCACCTTCCACTGGCTCTAGCCAGCATGGTCTATCATCTGGTATTTGGACTCATTTCTGAGATACAGGAAACATTGACATGAATTCCTCAGAAGACAGAATTAAACCCAGACCTCCCACATCGTGGTTAGTCTTATTTTGTGGATTAATTCTGAGAACACCTTGAGCAATTCAAAAGAAAGGGATACATGCCTTTATATTTTGTGAGATCTGAACTACTAAGCTTGTGTTTATATGTATATTGAATTGCTCAGAACTCAAAACTGGATTTAAATAGTAGTGAGGCATGTATTTGCAGAGCTTCAAGTCTGGAACACCTCAAAGAGGAAACAGTTCAGAGGTCCTCAGGATTATACGGAAACTGAGAAGTTTTCAACAACACAATATTGGACATAAGCACTTAAATTTCATTCCATTACATGTTTTCTACTAATTCGGTCTACTCATTCAGTCCTGATGTCAGGGATGTGCTGACATACATGCCTGGGACTTTTAGTTCCCCTTAAATGCTTGCCAAAGAGCCACCAGCTATCTCCCCAGATGTCAGCATTCAGGCAGGAAGGCAATGGGACATCTGGGAGCAGGCAGAGGCAGTACCCACCAGCGAATGTATAAAGAGAATTTTCTTCCTGGTGGCACTAGCAGAAAAAAATGTTTTGGCAATGGGAAAGACGGTACAGTTTCTAGCTAGAGACAGGAAAGAATTGTGTTATATCAAACAGGAGAGAATATGAACATTAACACAGGCAGAATACAGAAGAAAAGCGAGCAATGATGAAAAAGAAGTGGACAGGAAGAGCATATTTATGTTCAGTGGAGGTACGGGTGAGTCAATGGAACTGTAACTGATACAAGCAGGAGAAAAATGAAGGAGACCAATAGTGCTAGGGAAATGAAAAGAGAAGTAACAGTGCCTGGAATAGGGACCTTGAAGCTTGGGGACCTTTCCTGCTCTTTAGGAAAAGTCTCTACAGTTGCTTAGAGGGTGTTTCCAAGTCATCTGGGCATTTTTTCACTTTCCTAAGTAGTGCTGGAAACATCCCAAACTTAATATCATGATGTCAAGGAAAATCCTTGATTTACTTTGAGAATACAATGTCTTGTCCATCTCTCAGTGACAAGTATTAATGGACAATCCTGGAGCATCTGAGCTGCAGCATTCTCGTTTATAGAACATCTGCTCTCAAACAAGATCCATCCAAATGGCCTCTGTCTGGACAGATCTCCAGGCGTGCTCTCTGGTGTGTGTATTGCCTAGGCAGCTGCAGAAGGCAAAACTTTGAGTGGGGACAGGCGGGGAGACAAGGTCATTGTGGGTAGGTTTGTGTACAAGAACATCTGTGAGTTCTGAGGACTAGTCTACAGCAGTTCTATTTGCTGATTTATAGCTGTCAAAGCACTTAGGGCTCTTGGAGCAGCTTTTTAATGTTCAGTCCAACCAAAAAAAGAGAAAAAGAAAAGAAAGAAAGGAACTCCAGATAATTAGGGTAATTCTGCTGCATGCAAAAGTAAAGATGTTTGATGGCAAAGTTGAGATTAAAATCATTGTGGTTGCATACATTCAGGATAAGTTGCAGTGTCGCCTTAGAAGCCACATTAATTAGTTATCTTGATCACAGCTGTTTTACATAAATTCAGTCTGTGGATAAAGAAGGTGTGAGGGTACATCAGTGCAGTTTTCTTACAACCTTAAAAAAGAATGAAATAACACACAACTTTAAATACCTGAGCTTTTCAGGCCAATTCTATTAATTGAGAAGAACAGAGTCATAGTCAGTTTAGGTTTCCTTTTAGGTTTCCTGTGTCCCAGGGTCACAGGACAAAGGATATGTCATCTGCTGTGGGAAATCTAAAAATAATAGTTTTTTAAGACTCAGCTCAGAAAAGGACTTTATTCTGTTAACCACTTTGACCTTTTCTTCCTGTCTTCTCCCTTGCAAAGGATGACATCATGGGCTATGTGCCTGAAAAGGTAATGGAAAAGCAGATTTTTCTGGTGATTTTTAAAAAGAATATTTCCTTATATATCTGTTTGCATAAGAGCTTAAAAGAGAAGATTATATTATTATAGCTGTATTTAGTCTAGACATGTTTGTGATGCTCCTCATGCTAGTATATCTCTCATTCCATAAATTACCAACTACCTCAAAAAAAGTGGTTTCATCATCCACTCTTCTTTTCAACTGGTTTCTTACAGATAAAAGGTCTTCTGATCCATTCCTTCTGTATCAGGAATCTTTTTGTGTTAATGCTTTGTTTAAACAGATGTTAAATAAAATTACAAGAACACAGTGTGTCTACAAACCAGTCCTGTCAAGTTATAAACACTGATAATTCCCACTAAAGTGAGAGGATACCTGAGGAGACTTTGAAGATACCCCTCAGATCCTCAAGAGCTTACCCATGTCCTTGGGCATCCTTCGCAACCTCCACTCATCCAGTTAAATTTTACTGAGGTTAAGTTAATGGTGTACTTAAGGCTATAGCTTGAGTTGTGGTGTTCTCCTTTTTATCAGTATATGTGCACAGCTCTCTTTGATCTGCACTTATGCATCACCTTCCATCTCAAAATCTCAGATGGCTTTTCAAATGCTAATGAATTCTACCCATTCTACCCTAGGGAAACTGAGGTGATGAGAAATTACAGGAGATACTTAGGTTCACAAATACAACCTACAACTAAGTTGAGAACAGCCCAATGAGATCACTTATTCCCATACCATACAGGTAGTACAGGTATCTGTTGCATAATCTGCTCTTAAAACATCCCTTGCCATCAAAATGCGTCCCCAGTGAAGAGAGATGTCTGGTGTTGATGAGGGGAATTTTGTTCTTTGTGGCGCTTTCCCTGGGATGTGGAGCTCATAATTACTGAAGAGAGGGGGTTGGTAATCTTGCAAGAGTGATGAGCCAGATCATAGTTTTCATTCTCAAATTAGTGCTTCAGTGTGACAACTGAAACCTGGCATGATCTGGAAGGAGATGGTGCTCACAGAGGCAAGATGAGACCAGTAGGCTGTGTGAGGTAAGAGAGTAGCTTTCCAGAGACCTAAAAGTTCAGGAGCACTGGAAATACCTGCCTCATGTTGACACTGATTTGGAGATTCCTTGGATGCCAGGGCTCAGATCTGCTCGAGAACTTGCTCCGGTTCTGGTGTCCACACTTTAAGTATCCAGCCCTCGTATAAATAGTTTGAACAGTGGCCTCCAGCTGTGGAAGTACTGGATGCACTTTTGGTTGAACAAAACCCTGGTAACTGGAATGCATTCATCACGCTTCAAGTCAATAGTTTCAGGAAAAAAATAAATAAAGTCCATGCTTATTATTTGAAATATTCTGAAAGAAAAATATTGACTTTTCAGTCTTTTGCTGTTTGAATTTCAGTGTTGTCCTTTAGATGTGTGATATCCAAGGAGTACTTCCTGTAAAATAGGTGATGAATGAATATGGAATGTTTTATGTAGATTTCCATGTGGGAGAAAACCATTTTAATTTACACATTCACTCGGTTGGTTGAATCATTGGTGTTATTTGCTTTTATATACGTGAGAAGGAATTGGGCAATTCTTTTATCACTGACTTTAAGTTGAAGTAGCAAAATCAAATTCATGTAAATTATTTTCACATAGTTATCTGGCTTAACTTCAATGGGCATTAAGAACTTACTTAAATTTCACAGCCTACATTCTCAAGTGTTTGTTCTTTGAAAAAAAAAATCAATTGTTACACTTCAAATATTTGAATGAGAGTAAAATAATGTGTGACCAAATGGGCTGCAAATAAATAAACCTCCCAGTTATCAGAGAATTATAGGATGATTTGGGTTGGAATGAACCTTAAAGATCACCTTATTACAATACCTTTGCCATGGTGAGGTATCAACTTACACTAGACCAGGTAGCTCAATGTCCCATCCAACTTGGCCTTGAACACTTCCAGGGGTGGGGCATCTACTGCTTCTCTGGGAAACCTCTGTCAGTGTCTCACCATCCTCATGGTGAAGAATTTCTTCCAAATACTTAATGTAAACCTACCCTCTTTCAGTTTAAATCCGTTACCCCTTGTCCTGTCACTAGACACTTTTTCCAAAGTCTCACCCCAATTCTCTCGTAGGCCCGTTTTAGGTACTGGAAGGTGCTATAAGGTCTCCTCAGAGCCTTTTCTTTTCCAGCCTGAACAACCCTGGATCTCTCGGTCTGTCTTAACAGGAGAGGTGCTCCAGTCCTCTGATCATCTTGGTGGCCTTCCTGTGGACTGGCTCCAGCAGATTGATGTGTTTCTTATGTTGAGGACCTCAGAGCTGCATGCAGAACTACAGGTGCGGTCTCACAAGAGCAGAGTAGAACGACGGTATCCCCTTCCTCACCCTGCTGGCCACGCTGCTTTGGATGCAGTCCAGCATATGGTTGGCTTTCTGGGCTGTGAGTTCTGGGGCAGGTCATGTCTGATTTTTCAATCAATCAGTATCCTCAATTCCTTCTCTTCAGGGCTGCTCTCAGCCAGTTTATCACCCAGGCTGTTTTTGTGCTTGGGATTTCCCCAACCCACATGCGGGGCCTGGCACCTGGCCATGGCAAACTTCATGAGGTTTGCACAGCCCTATCTCTCAAGCCTGTCCGGGTCCCTCTGGATGGCATCCCTTCCTTTCTGCATGTTGACCACACCACACAGCTTGGTGTTATCTGCAAACTTGATGAGGGTGCACTCAATCAATCCCATTGTCCATGTCCCCAGCAAAGATGTTAAACAGCACTAGCCCCAATACCAACCCCTGAGGAACCCCACTCACTTGAGGATCCTCACTTGGACACAGAGTGGTTGACTGAAAGTCTGTGAGCATGACCATCCAGCAAAATCTTTTTCCACTGAGTGTTCCATCCATCAAATCCATGTCTCTCCAGTTTAGAGACAAGGATGTCATGCAGGACAGCATCAAATGCTTTGCACAAGCCCAGATAGATGACATCAGTTGCTTTTTCCTCACCCACTCCCACTGTAACCCTGTCATGGAAGGTCACCAAATTGGTCAGACACAATTTGCATTCAGTGAAACCATATTGGCTGTCATCAATCACCTCCTTATTTACCTTAGCATAGTTTCCAGGAGGATCTGCTCCATGGTCTTGCTAGGCACAGAGGTGAGACTGACCTGCCTGTAGTTATGTGAGTTTTTATTATTTCCCTTTTAAAAAATGTGTATTATATTTCCCTTTTTTCAGTCAGTGGAAACTTCAGTGCACAGCCATGACTTCTCAAATATGTTGGATAGTGGCTTTACCACTTTCTCCGCCAGTTCCCTCAGGACCTGAGGATGCATCTCATCGGGTCCCGTGGATTTGTGCAACTTCTAGGATGTTCTCAAACCTGATCCTCTACAGCAGGCAGTTCTTCATTCTACTATTCCCTGACTTTGTGTTCTGTGACTTGGGTGGTGTGGCATAGCTCCTGAGTTTGGAGTAGGTGATCCTTGAATATTAACCAGCTTTCTTGGGCCCCTCTCCTCTACAGGGTTTTATCCCATGGCACTCCCTTAAGCAGATCCCTGAAGAGGCCAAAGTCTGGTCTCCTGAAGTCAAGGGCAGTGAGCTTGCTGTGCACCCTCCTCGCTCCCCTAAGGAGCTTGAACTCCACCATTTCCTGGTCACTGCAGCCCAGGCTGTTCTTAAGCTTCACATTCCCCAGCAGCCCTTCCTTGCTGGTGAGAAAAAGTCCAGCCTAGTACTTCATCTTATTGGCTCCTCTATCGCTTGGAGAAGGAAGTTCTCATCAGTGCATTCCAGGAATCTTCTGGGTTGCTTATGCCCTGCTGTGCTGTCTCTCCAACCAATACGGGGGTGGTTGAAGTCGCCCATGAGGACCAGGTCAAGTGAATGTGTGGCTGCTCCTATCTGATTACAGATGGCCTCACCTGCTTAGTCCTCCTGGTCAGGTGGCCTGTAGCAGATCCCCAGTATAATGTGACCTTTGCCTGCCCTCTCTTTAATCCTGACCCATAAGCCCTCAGTCAGCTTCTCATCCATCCTCAGGCAGTGGGAGCTCCATGCACGCCAGCTGGCCATGGACATAGAGGGCAACACCCTTTCCTTGTCTCCCCTGCCTGTCCTTCCTAAAAAGCCCATATCCTTCTATTCCAATAATCCAGTCAAAGAGGCCACATCTACATGGTGCCAATAAGATCATAGTCCTGCAGGTTTGGGTACGGCTCTAACTTCTCATGTTTATTCCCCACATTATGTGCATTTGCACAGAGGCATTAATTTGGGTCCCCAATGAAGCTGACTTTCTGGCTAAAGTGTAAGTCCTTTGTGCTTCTCCTCAGATGCTCTCTTGCTGACGTGCGATTCCTCTCAAGGCTCTGAGCGTCTATTGCTGACACTAGAATTATTATTTTAAGCAATCCTAAGAAGCTGAAAATTGAACTAATAGTTCTATATTTTTGCTTAGAAACAAGTCATTACAAGGAAAAATTACTGGTATTGTAATCTACTGACACAATAGTCTATGTTGTGCAGCACTACAGGCTGGGGACAGAGTGGCTGGACAGTGGCCAGGCCAAAAGGGACCTGGGGGTACTGATTGAGAGAAGCTGAACACAAGCCAGCAGTGTGCCCACACAGCCAAGAAGGCCAATGGCATCCTGGCCTGTATCAGAAATTGTGTGGCAGCAGGACCAGGAAAGTTCTTCTTCCCCTGTACTCGGCACTGGTGAGGCTGCACCTCGAGTACTGACTCCAGTTCTGGGCCCCTCAGTTTAGGAAGGACGTTGAGATGCTGGAGTGTGCCCAGAGAAGGGCAACAAGGCTGGTGAGGAGTCTGGAACCTATAAGGAGGTGCTGAGGGAGCTGGGGTGGTTTAGCCTGGAGAAGAGAAGGCTCAGGAGAGACCTTATCACTCTACCACTCCCCAAAAGAAGGTTGTAGACAGGTGAAGGTTGGTGTCTTCTCCCAGACAGCCAGGGACCGGACAACAGGACACAGTCTTAAGCTGCACCAGGGGAGGTTTAGTTTGGACATTAGGAATAAGTTCTTCCCAGAAAGGGTGATGGGCATTGGAATAGGCTGCCCAGGGAGGTGGTGGAGTCACTGTCCCTGGCGGTGTTTAAGAAAGGACTGGATGTGGCACTCAGTGCCATGGTCTGGTTGACAGGGTTGGGCTCAATGATCTCAGCAGGCTTTTCCAACCTAGTTGATTCTGTGATTCTATTATTTCTATATCTTGTATCGCTTATCATAGTAGAGCATTTTAATGAAATAAATACCACGAAATATAATAAACTCTGGCTTATCTGTCTTTTTTTCCAGTACAAGAAAGGAATAACTGTAGTAAATAAGATGAGAACATCCTTGAAAATAGTACATATTGCTACTCTCTCCTGCAAATCTTAAATCAATTACTTTAACACTACAGTGGGACTAATGAAGTACAGTAGTACAGTTTCAAGTTTTAGAACATTCACTGATTTCAAACACTTTTCTTTAAAGTATCAAACGTGAGACCTGTTTTAGAGAACCTGAAAATGAGGGCAAACCAAATCAGTGTGTACTTTTCAAATTTTTGTTCTACGTCGTTTGTAATGGTTCCCTAGTTTTGCAACACTGACTTTTTTTTTCTGATGGTAACTGAGTGGGGTGATAAATGCTAAATTTTATCAACTTTAATTTCAAACGCCCTTCCACGCAAATACGAAAACAAAACACCAAAGAAAGAAAAGAGAGTTTCAGTATAAATTTAGTGTTCTCAGTTCATCTCATAAAGAAAAAATAAGTTACAAATAATCTCCAGTATACTGCTGCACTGAATTATCTGAAATTTTGAACTCGTGTGTTAGTACAGAGACCACAATATGAGAGGACTCTCTGCCTTTTCTCACCTTAAATATGGCACAAGTGACTCATCTGTAAGGGAAGACCAGAGGTTAAAGAGATTGGTATGTGAAGAAAAATTTCAATACTGAGCATACAAAATAATGATAAAAGTAGTTCTCTGGAGAGGACAGGACTATGAGAAAAGACATGTGATACTAGAAATATTTCTGAAACATTATCCTTAATAAAGCATTCTAAATCTAAAACCAAAATTTGATGTGGTTGGAAAGAAAAACATTTCAAAACTTTGATCACTTTTTTCTTTAACTAAATTATTTGCAAGGAGAGGGAAAGCTTAATGACTTTGCTACAACATCTTTCCCAGTGTAAGGAGGCCTTCTGGTGGTCAAAATAGTGAACGTTTCTTCTAGAGAGCATTACTCATCCAAATGTATGGGACTTTCTACTCAAATTTATGTGCATGGAAGTTAAAATTCATCTGCTGCATAGAAGGCTGTTTTAAAGATTTAAGCGGTGATTGTTTATGCCTTAACCTTTTGCTGTTACTGCATAAATTCTGTCCTTTCTCAATCAATGTATGGGGAACTATCAACCCGCTGCATTTTATTTAAACAATTAAAAGAATTACAATAAAACACTTTTCAACAAAACCATTCTTACTAACCCGGAATATTGATTATCTGAACAGCCACATTTGATATTTTTAAACTCCTGGGCTCTATTTTTCCCCAGCCTGGCAAATTCTCCTTTCGAGAAGTACAGCCAGATGCTCATGATGATATTTATTTTGTTATGCTTTATTTTAAATTAGGAGATTTTCTGGTATACAGCCCAAAAGGTATTTAGTGCTAGAACACTTATGTTCTCCTTAAATTCTGGTGCTACATTATGACAAGAGATTTCTTCAATGCCAGTTCTTCAGTTGGAATAAATATTGCCAGCTGACACAAAGAGAAAGGGGAAGCTTCTGAGTCCACTGCTACTGTCTTCCAACACGTGACAAGCACAAACACTGCTGGGGGATGCAGGTGGATGAACAAAGACATTCCTAGTTTTCAGTCTGGTTTGCACTGTGCCCTGAAGCATGAAGAAATTGGCATTGATATTTTTTCTAGATTCTCAACTGGTTTTAAACAAAGAGCATTAGATTTTAGCAATAACTGGCAAGGTCATCAACAGTTTGTATCAGTTTCTTCAGCACTGAACTACTTTACACTTCAGCTTTTGAAGAAGAAGACACTTGTCTACTTCTCAAAGACCCCTAACTTGTATTAACAGGTCTGCCACCATTAACTGGGCTCTGCCCATTGTGAGAGACCTTTCTTTGATAGGTCGGAGATAGGTCATTAAAGCCTGGTCACAAGAGGAGATTGTGTTCCTTTCCAGAAAAATCTCAGACAGCCAGACATGCATGAGTTACATGAATACTGGAAAATTCAACCTAAAGTCACAACTGTTCTGTAGAACAACACCGGAAATTCCTAGACGTTCTTCATTGTAGTGAAAAACCTTTCAGAGGGATGCTATTGTAAATTTGAAATACTATGTCAAAAATTTAATCTAAACTGTAAATCACCAGTCAAATGAAATCCATCCAGAAGTGTTATATGAGGACCTTGACATGTTTTCTTTAAGCTAGGTTTGGGGGTTTTTAAAAAAAAAATTTCAACATGTCCTTCAGCATTATTAACTGCAACCATCAGATGGCAGTCCATAGTCAAGGAAAAAATAAATTCCCAGTATTTGGGTAGAGTTATGTGGAGAGCAACTTGCTTTCAATCTTTTTGTGAAATCCAAAGAAAAGAAGCTGATTTCAAGAGTCTCCTCACTTGTTTCAGGTTTTTCAATTCTTTTTGGACAGTGAGGTCTGTCCTTTCTTTTTCTTCCAAACTTGAATTGCAGAATCACTGTGACTGTGCAAACATGTCCCAAGAGTGAACGGCTTTTCCTTCCAAGTTTTTTCCAAAAATTCTGGCTCTCTGACCTGTACTTCTATTGATAAAATACCTAGGAACTTAAAAATCTCCTCTACTCCTTTATTAGAAAATTATCTAGGAAAAAAACAAAAAAACCACAAACAGACAAAAAAGAATTGTTGTGAAGAAAACAAGTGCACTGACGTAGGAGAATAACAATTTTATGCTATGCTTGCATTGGAAAGCATCAGTCTTGTCTACCGGTGTGAAATTGTAGCCATCATCCTCCTTTTTCACTGGGAACTAATTTAAAAAATAACAGAGATTTCTTTACAATTTAAAAAAAAAATGCTGATAGAAGATTGGTATCAAATCTGCACACAGATTTTCTCCTAAATTTCTCGCCAGTTCAGGAGACTTTCTCTGGGAGCTCTTCAGGACCAGAGCACTCAAGAACAACTCTAAAGCTTCACTTTAGCCTGCCACTAGTACTGCTCAGTACCATTTAGGAAACCTAACAATGATTTGGGGAGAACTAGTGGCAAATCTTGCTTTTAAAACTCTGTTAAAAATTGGTTCCTGTAATGTTGTTTTTCTTGTTCATGTTCCAAGGACACCCTTTGTCCCTGTTTGTGTGCTACAGAAAAGCTGGGACAGGGATTAGCTTTTGTGAGAAGAAACCTTGGATTTGATGTAGCTTCTACTTTATTGGCAAAACCCAGTGGGCATTTCTTGTCAAGCCATGAGAAGGAGTTAAAAGATGCACTGACTCACAGTGTGTCTATCCCAAAGATGCTATCAGCCAGTGATAGATAGGACTGTAAAAACTGAGAATAGGAAATGCTTTGCCTTTTGATCCAGAACAAAAGATGTCTGAGATCCATTCCGGCCCCTTTTTTTAATGGTGGGGCCTGTAGCATTTTACGCATATTTGTCTTCTAGCCTTCCTGAATCCCTGGCTACACTGTCAGATCGGACAAAATTTATTAGGGTCATGAATATTTTGTTAGTTCCAGTGTTCAGAGTTTGCCTTGTCTTTAGCTTATCCTCCAATACATCTTCCTTTACAGCCAACAGCGCATAACTTTGTACAAAATATCTATTGCAAAGCCGAAAGCAGCCTTCTTCAACATTATGACTTGTCTTCTGCCTGTAAGCCAAGTTGAGAAGGTTCATGAATCTCAAAAATTTAGACTATCTTAACATACATCGGAAAAGACCCTTGCTGGCTAGCTCTCTGAACGGGGAATTTACCAGCTGGTAAACAGTCAGTGGTAGTTCATCAATACCCAGCTGCCTCTTAACATACTGGCCTATTTATTCTTTCTAAAACACGACGCTTTCCCATGAATTTGATTATCATGTAGTCAGCAGTTCCTTCTCCACAATCACTACAGGACTGTAACCCCACTTTATTGAAGGTTCCTACCACAATCTTTCTACCTGTGAGAAAATGTTACTGATCATAAAGCCTTAATGTAATTCTCTTTGATCAGGGTTGGAGTGGAAACACAACGACATCCTTTGTGCCCAGTTTCGCACTAAAAGTATCTTTACAGTGGTTACATAAAACAGGGAGGCTGTGCATGCTGCCTTGTTATTCAAACAAAATATCATTTACATTCAATCACAGTCTTTCCTCAAAGCACTTAGAGATTTTTAGTCCCAGGCATGCAATAGATTCAGCTTAATCTTATTACAATGGAGTCATCTCTCAGGTCACTGTAGAGGTCTAATGAGCAGCCCATCAAGATCATTTACAGACTTTTCATGTCCCATTTCTTTCTCTGATATTCCTAGAACAGTCACATAAGAGTAAGTGTTTTTTGACAAAACAGTATTATTTTAGGATGTAAAGGTCTTTTGATAATGCTCCACGACAACGCCAAATTTTCAGTGCTTTTACTTGTGGTGGGTCTGTGAATAAATTTTCAAAACAAGAAAAAACCCTAATTGTTGAGTATCTGAATATCTCCAGTGTCTGTTGTTCACATGTGATTAATGACTGGTTCACTCTATTTCATTGCTGTCATGGTATTCTGGGCTTAGTAACAAAATGGCCTTTCCCTCCCCATGAGGACAGCTAGGGACACATGTACAGCTCCAGCGAGCAGAGGGCAGGCCAAGAGACTCTGAAAAACAACAGACGTATACAAACCAACAATAGGATTTGTAGAAGAGAACCTGAAGAATTTGGATTATTGTATGGGTGAGATATTTCTCTTCATAATCATTCATTTATGAGTAAAGAGATTCCAATCCAAGGTATTCTGAGAGTTTGATTTGACAATGTCTATGTTCATGAATGTAACTTATAATTACACCAAGGGAAAGCTTATATTTTATTAATTTTACTAGTTAACTATAAACAAGTGGTTCAGTTTTTGTAAGGACACTTCCACATAGAAGTGATGAAAAAATTATACTATATTAATGCTGCTACTTGAACTTAACATGTAAAACCATATGAAATTACAATCCAGTCATTGATGCAGGTGAGTCAAACTGTTATTTTCAATTTCTTAATTTTTAAGATGGCTTATGCCGTCTTGTCATTTGCTTCATTTAATTACCTTTCCCTATATGTAAATCATGGGTTTATTGCATTAAGACAGCAGCATTTCCAAGAAACTTGATTTTTCCTTAGTCTGATATCCAGCCAGAATCCAGAAAGATATCTGGATTCATGTTCAGAAATGACTATATAGGTTGTTATCAGCTACACCTATGAGTTACTAAGTCGTAAGGACTCTCTAGAAAATAGGCAGGAGTTACTTTTTGAAGACATATTTAATGAGTCTATTTTCCTCCTCTGGAGTTTAATTTGTTTTCTGACCTTTACTATCCAAACTCATTTGGGTTGTGGACTTACTGAACAATGTTTCTTTTTCACAGTTATGTGAGGCAAAAATGGAATTAGAGGTTCCATTTTTGGAAAAGCTGTTCTGTGTTTTTCATAGTAATTTTGCTAGCAGGTGTTTTTCAAGAGTAAAACAAACAGTACACTGAATGATATTTAGATGTTCCTGTATAGGTGAATAATGGAATAATGGCTCATTCATAAACTGAAATAAGTAAAATACAGTGAGTAATTGAACATCCTTAGACAGTCTTACTACAGCTAGGAGAAGTATTCGTGTTGCATAGTGCTGCTGCCGTATCTCACACAGGGACAGCTGCTGATCACTTGTGAGTTGTTGTCTTAGTGCAGCTATGGAAGGCTTCTGTGTAGAAAATGAAGATTTCAGTGTGTATGTCATCTAAAAAAAGATCTATCATATATGTATGGAAAATTTTTCCATATTGAAAATAAAAAAATACTCTTTTGAACTGTGAAATTAGACTACCTAATCATTGATACAAGTTGGTACAGAAAGAATCTAACTTTCTGTGTTCTTCTTCCATCTTCTCTCATTGCAGAATGTATATATTTTTGGCAGCCAGAATTATGTGCCAGGAATTTGGTATTCTTGACCACTCTGATGCATACAAGAAGCATACAAGAAACAGGTGTGTGCTACATATGTTGCCACATGCAGCCCTGTTGAAGAGCTGACTTTTGCAGTGTTGTTCCCTGTATGGCTCTAAACCTGTCCTTACTTTTATGAACACCCAAAGTCAGCTGTCTGGCCACATTGCAAGAGGGCACTAGGCCATCTGAACAGGTGGCCATGAGCACTGACACAGAAAGATGCTCCTCACGTGTGCTTACCAAGGGCACGATTTCCTGCTGGACCATACTGAGCTCATGCACAGCTAGAGGGATGTGCACTCATTAATCCCGCTCAGAGCTGTATTAAGTTTAAAAATAGCTTTTGTGACAGCATGGTGATAGTTTCTGACCCACTTAAATTTAGCAGAACAGCATATAAGCAACAGAGATTTCTGGTAAGCCTTCAGTATTCAGCAGAACAGATCAGAGTAGTGCAGACTAATTTAGTCCTGCTAGCACAGAGATAGTTACTAGTCTTCCAGAGTGGAGAGGAAAAAGTCCAGCAAGATTTGAGACCAGCCTTGATATCCAATCAGACAAGGGTCATCTCTGAATGAATTTATGCCTCTTAGCAAGGAACTGAGTGTATTATTAATATGAAAGCTCATCCTGTAAATCGAAGTATAGTTTAGATGGTAAAGGAGTAAAAATGTGCTACAAATTAAAATGTATTTCAGAAAAAAATACATTCACACTAATACAGCAGTTTCCATTCACTAAGAGGAGCAGTTTTTTACATGTTAAAATGTCACATCATAAAAGGTTAGTTCAGTTGTAAATTCATATATCATTGCTTCACATATTGCTGTAGTCTAGCCCTGAGCAGTAATGTAAATCAATGTAGCTTCATTAGAGGAAACAGAGGCACACATGTTTACATGCTCAGTAGCAGCAGGAGCAGAATTGTCTGTTGTAGTCTCTTTATATTGCAGCAACTTAGATCTGAGAGTCCTTGTCTATATCCTTAGTCACAAATATTCCATGACGGAATCACAGGAGTGTGTGAAGGTCATTTCAAATTATGTTATGACGTGTAAAGCACACTCAGTCTTTTTTGCTATATTCAGTAGGCTCAGTTGTGCCAGGGGAGACCCATCTCACACTAAGTAGAGCAGCTCCACAGAGACCACTGTTTCAGAGATTCAGCAGTGACAAAAATGTCCAAAAATATCAATGTAGTTGCTTGAATGAAAAGACACCAGTATCAGAGAAGCCATATCTGCTTTGAAAACATTTGTTCTTTTGAAATCAGGATTCTCTAGAGCTGCTTCATACACATGTACCACTGATCTCTTACACATTCTTGATAGAGTATGTGGTATTTCACAGATGTTTCCCACCAGAGGCATATTGACATTTCAGAACTTTCTATAATAATAGCAAATGGCTGTGAGCTAACAACTTCTCAGTTTTACCTCAGTTTTGCTCTTTTGCAAAGCCTATTCTTGGCTGAAGCTATTCTAAATTGAAGCCACTAGAAGGCAAACAAGCAACATCTGGTTTTCCAAGGCAGGGGCTGAAACTGTTGAAGGAGTGGAGTGCAAGTATTCATTCCTACTAGCATTGTTTCCATGAGTTTTCTGTTTTCTCTCTCTCTCTCTGTACATGGGGCTCAGTAATATTCAGGAACAAAAAAAAAACCTGTAAAAATATGAATGCTATCTATTTTAAAGTGCACACATTTTCATTTAAAGTATTTTGTTACATATAAGAACTGACAATGCTTAACAGCCTTCAATAAGGAGCACTTCGATAATATCCAACTCATCTCCCCACAGGAGTGCTAATGAAGAGGCTGCTGATGAGAGTACTTTTTAAAAAGCAAAACCTTTGCAATTGGGACCATATACACTTGCAGTTATCTTGTGTCAGTAATTCTGGAAGTAACAGCAGAAAATATACCAATGCAAAGATTATAAGGGATTTTTGTGGTCTATTTCTATATAGAACACAGGAAATGTCTCACTTCACTAGCTGATTTCAATAGCTGTAGTTAAAATAGAGAAATATATTTCATAAATAGGCCCATTTGTGTTGTAAGAGTGTGAGAAATCAGAATCTACTCCAAAGTCCAAAAATTGCTCCACTGCTTAACCACCTGCACTTTTTAAACTAGCCTAGATTTATCTAATATTATCTTCCATTAGAGGTTGTTACACATTTGCAGGATAGATTGAAGAGCTGTCTCTTCTAATCTTACTTTTACAGGGATTTATAGACTATATTCCTGTACCTTCCTCCTTTCTTCAAGTAAGTTAAGTAGAATGAGCTTCTTAGGCTCAAATGTTTCCTAACTCTTTATCATTCTCATAGCTCATTTAAAATTTTTGTCATCTGGAACACAAGTAATGGAATAAGAGCAGTTGTAGGAGTGCCATCAAGAGAGAGGGAAGGAGGGAAGAAGAGGCTGGGCTTGTGTCTATTTTTTCTTTATTCCTAAGTCTGTGCATATCCTTCATCGGAAAAGTGCTCCTGATCACATTCTTTCACTATGAGCTGAGCCTTCACTGGTGTTTCCTGGTATGACATTAATTCTTTTCCATTGTCAGAAAGGTGGAGTTTCTAAAACTTAAAGTGCGTTTGGTAGAATTAACTGACACAAGCTGTTAACAAGGCGAGCATTAGCAGCAACTCTCCACTCATCTTCATCCCCTCAACAGAGCTAAATTTGGATACAAATGCTAATGATCAATATTAAGGAGAAAGTCAGTGATGTAGGCATGCACAAGAAAGGCTGTGGGAAAACTGCTGCTGTTGTTGTATACCAAAGGAAAATGTAGCCAGTGGTGTGTAATTGGAAAGTCATGGCTTGTTTTTGGCCTCAATGCACCTACTTTTTGGCTGCTTACCAGTCAACAAGTAATTCAAATTACTCAGTGACCACTAGTCTAAAATCTCCGTTACATACCACCTCAAGCATTCTTTGTATGGCTGAAAATTTTTAGTGATTATGTTTTCCAAGTCAATTAAAAAAATGTAAATGGAAGATGGCTAAAATTCCTGTGTGTATCTATGCTTGGAGATGGTCTGATACCCGGTTTCAGCCAAAGACTTTGTGCAATACTTACTTTTTATGGTTCTACTGATCAACGTATTCATTTCTTACCCAAATTATCAAGTTGCATATGTTTTAGAGCAATGATGAGGACTCATTTGACATGGGAGAAACCTGTCAAATCTGTCAATAGTGTCTCTAAAAGATTTCTGACAGACAGGTGTAGAGTAGCCTCTGGCAACACATACTGCAGATAAGATTAGATGTTCTTGTGAAAATTATTGAAAATGTTTTAATGTGCCTTACATACATGCACCTTCTTGACAGCTTTCTTTTGAATAGGCTTGGCTTCTGTTACCTACAAAAATAATTATTGCGATATTTCTGGAGGACAACAATTCTTATACCTGTAAAAGAAACCTCATTTCCAATTTCTTTGCTATAGATGGATTGTTTCTCCAGATTTCTCCTGGCTGTGTGCAGCTTTGGAAATTGTGTTTGGTACTGTCCATGCCCCTAACAGTCATGACTATTAGCCTCCCGAGACAGTATTCCAGGCAGCGTGAACTGAATGGGGACTGTTTGAGTGGTGTCAAACTGTGACTTTAAAAGTGTGTTTCATTGAGACTGAGAAACCTGTCAAAAGTCGATGAACCTGAGACCGGAGTTGTAGTGCATGTCCACAGCTGCACTGAGAACACAGTTATCGGTTAAATTTGCCTCTGGGAACATTGCTTTGAAAAAGTTAACTTTTCGTACAAGATGGGCGATGCATGTAGCAGACAGAAAGCAAAGTATCTTATGTTTCAGTAGTTTTCTAATGGCTTATTTTGTGAAAAGGGGGAGAGCTGGTCTACCCTTATTTTATATTCTTGCCAACCATGGCTGTTTCTGCTTTTCTACTCTCATCTCAGGAACCCAAGCATGTTCCTTCCTTCCACTGGTTTTAACTTTTAGCCCTCTGTAAGCCAATCCAAATAATTCCTGAGGCAGAAAAATAGTCCATGTCTTTTTCTTTGTTAATTTTCTACCATATTTATGAGTTAAAGCAGTACATGGAAGAGACCAACACCCCACAACATAAGTACTGGAGCAGAGTTGGATATGGGAAGGGGACAGGGAAAGGAGCAAGAATACTTTGTGACTATAGTAAGTTTTTGATTCACGTCATTTTATCTCATGAAATCTTTGCTCAATAAGAATCATGGCAGTTATCCAAACTGCTCTAAATTCTATGAAGACTTAATCCTTTTGACCCGTTACATTTAGTGGGAATTACAGCAGAGTTGCAGTAGTGAGACCCAAGTTCATGAGTAATTCTTGAAGAATGTGCTTATGACTGGATTCAGCAGAAATCAGCACCCTGACTGTTCAATCACTTGTTATTCCACAGGAAATTCTAAAAGAGGGGTTTACATCACACCTTCTGCTTGACCCCGTGTGCCCCCTTTCCAAACTGGAAGGTCATTTCTTGTTCTTTTGTGGATGCAGTCTTCCCTCAGGGAAATGATGAAACCCTTCTTTTTCTAAACTGAGTAACACAGTATCTTTTTTTTTCCACTGGAGGACATAGCCTTTTTACCATTTATCATTTTACCACTCACAAAAAATAATGACTGTCCATTTGTTAGATAACCCTTTTTTTTTTTAAACTAACGTAATGTCAAGTCATACCTCCCACATATTTAATCTGCTTAGATCAGAACGCATTCTGAGCTGTATGCATGTGTATGTATACAAGTAATCACAGTCCTTCCTGCAGGCATTGTTCTGGATCTCACAAATGAACAAAATGTTCAGTGGATCACACAGCATGGGCAGTTGTCACCTGATGCTGTAGTCTTTGACTTGGGCACTTACCTACAAGAAGAAAGCATCTGGATGCCTGTCTTTCTTGCAGTGACCATACGTGTTTCATTTTCTGTTGCATTTCCAATAAGAATTGTATTTTCTACAGGTGTAGGAACTAGAATACGTGTCTTTTCTCCTTCTTGTGATAATCTAGCTGCTAAGCACAGTGTGGATATCAACTGCATGCCACGCTGAGAAGCAGAACTCCAGCATCTGAGGAACTTGGCTGATTGAAAGTAATTTCCTTCGAGAAAGAAACAGAAAGATAACAGCTGGAAAAAGGATTTTCAGTATGGGCATTTTGGATACATAAATATAAACTAATGATTAATCATCTCGGTTTAAATGTAGACCTGATCTCTAGGCATATATCGATTTTATGCTATGTTGCACAATTTCTTCCAAAAATGGGTTTCTATTCCCTTTCAGCACCAGCACTGGGAAAGACTGTTTACTTGGGCTTCTTCAACTTTATCTAAATCTCTACTTGCCTGTGAGTAATTCAGAGGTATGGAGGTTTAGCAGAGAAACCAAGAGTGAGGGCGTTTAGACATAGGCGGGGTGTGTTCTATGGTATCAGTGAGGTGTGGTGTGCAGGTCACATGGATGAGGCCTCTGAGAACAAATGACAGCCGGGTTGTTCCACTCAGATCCAGAAATAGTTTGTGCCATAAAAGGCCCTGGAGACTTTGTTTTAACACCTACATTACCTTTTCTACTCTGATCTTTACAGCCACTGTCAACATCTCTTAAGCTTCTTTGTCCTGTTTCTTGTCAGAAAATATAAGGAGCAGGAGGAGGTAGGAGGAAATATTCTAGTAAGTATCCCCAAAATAAAATGACAGAAAAGGAAAAAAGCTGAATATGCATATTTGCTCTGAGGGTCTGAGGCAGCTTTTGAAAGCCCTGATACTGTGAACACCATTTCCTAGGTACCACCAAATTTCAGAGGTTTTGACTGGTTTATCTTCACAGAATCATAGGACCCCCGGACACCATATAGTCAGTCAACCCTTAGCCCCACAGGAGATATTAGGAGCAATTTCATGGAAGCTAAAGAATTAAGCAGTACATAGACCTGGTAATTGTGTAGATGGAGAGGAAAGGAGCAAAGCACTTAAACAGAAGGTTATTTTATTATTTTGTGGAACCACTATTGCATGATCATCCTCACATGGCACATTTTCTTCTCTCAAGTGTGGGTAAGGAAAACTGTCAGCAAATAGTTTTTACTTTTGGATTTTGAGAAAAATTCTGGTTACATATGCCCTCATATGCTCTCTAGGAATAGCTGTGCTGAAACAATGAGACAAAACCAATTTTTAGAACAACAAGATGGCAGGAACTCAGGCTGGCACAGTAGAACAATTCTGCACTCCATTTTGTTGTTCAAATTATGCCAAAAGCCTGTTCTGTTGTCATATGTAATCAGGTTTTGCACCAACTCAATTCTAAAATAAACAAATCTTTTCTAAAGCATTTAGTTAATCCTTTACTTTATACATGTGGTGTAAATTTTGGGCATCTCTGCTGTGCCTGGCCACTGTTCATGACAGCTGTTAATGAATGAAGATTGAGTAGCAAAGATTCCTAGCCAGCCAACAGGCAGCTTCAGTCATGCTCATTGTAGGAATGAGTCAAAAACAACTTAGCAATTTTGGTAAATGAGGAGGAGAATCAATAGACAGCATTCATAACTAAAATAAAGCAAACATCATTAAAAGCTTTATCTCGATCGTACTGCCTGCTTTCGTTTGAGTTCTCCAAACAAACACTCCACGTGTTGCATTACCAATGAATCCATCCTGGCCCTCTGGCTATTCCTGTGCCGAGCAGGGAGCTGGCAGACACTGCTCGCTCCACCAGGGATAAATTGGCATTCTTTAAGGAAAAAACCACAATACTGTATCAATCATTTACTGTTTGCAACTGAAAGTGGAAAATATTTCATTAGATAAGGCAGTAGAGTCATCTTTGAGACCTTTTGTAAATCATAAAGATAAGTAACAGAGACCAGTGTGTCAAACACACTCAGCAATACAACACTATTGAAAAGAAGAGTTTATATAAGTAGTGCTAGTTGTTTGCCTCTTGACATAGACATCCTTTATTAGAGTAAAAATAAGTCTCTTAAAAAAATCTGAAGCCTGTTTGCAAATGTTCTGTGGAAACATTTTCCTTAATAATTTTTCACCTGCTTTTTCATAAACTGTTGAAACCTTCAGACTTAATTCATGCTTGTTAATCAAATCACATGCTTGTCATGAGAGTATAGCATTGCTGGCTGCTTCTAAATGTATGCAAGTAAAATCAGAGGTGTTTATCTGAAAAGCAATTTTTGAAGATATTTCATTAAAGAATTTCTGGAATTTATTTTAAAGCTAAAGCAAAGAAAAAATCAACTCTGAATTCAATGAAAGAAAGTTCCTGAATTCTTACAGGATACTTTAAAAAATCTTTTCTTCAAAGATTTTTTTTTTTCAAAAATCCAATATCCCACACATTAGTCACATAAAAACAATTGAATCTTTGCCTCAGAATACAAGAGTATGTGTCAGTGATCTAAGTATTTTGACATATGAGTTCTGTGGCAAAAACCCAGACATAGATCACTTGCATACTGTGCTTTCTTATTGGTTTACATACATTAAATTGACAACTAACTGATGTGTGTTCTCATTTTACGTTAACCAAAATATCAGTTGCAACAGATATGACTTTATTATGAGCATACTTATGGTTATACAAAATATATAATCAATAGCCCTAATATTGAAAGAATTTCTAAATTGATGTTGCATACATATATACATATACATGATGTATACAAAACTTCAGTACTTTAGGAACTACCATGGTTGATTTTTACATGTTGGTCCAATTATATGCAGACTGTAAGGTTGTCACATTCTATATGTTAAATATTTTAATAGTCTATCTACTGTAACCATTGGGTGTTTTTTTAGCAGGGGATAGGTACTTGAGATGTATTTTGAGTTGACTAGTCCTTGCAGCAATAAGTAAATCAATGAAAAATTGTGTGGATATGTGACTCCTAATGCCATCCATTGATTTTAAGACTAATTATTTTGCACATGAATGTAAGCAATGCATTTTCTGAATAGTAAAATTCCAAAGAAGTCATTCTTTCTCTGTAAAAATCAGTGGCATGCAGCAGAAATACAACTACCAGAAGTTTTCTGTACTTTGATGTACAGAAGTGTAATTCTGTGTGCAAGTAGATAGTCGTAGCACAACAAACAGCAGCTTGTTTGGCTGACACAGATGTCACAGTACCTTCCCTTCTAAAAGGTCCTTCTTTTCCTTAAGTTGTAGCCATGATACTGGCAGGAAAGTTAGCAGTTTGTGTGTTTCATACCTGGGCTGCAGAGAGAGAAAACTGCTTTTAAATAGAAAGTGTCAGCAATAATTACTCAGCTAGGAAGTGAGTTGTTTTGGGTGAGACTAAAAGTAAGATCTATTAATTTGTAGCTCAACAGTACATTTGTCTTTTCAGCCTTGTGCCATACATGCTTGTGTTCACTCAACCTCCCTCTTCCCCCACACCCCGATGGAATGGGGAGGACAATCAAAGTAAAACAAGTATGTTGAGATAAGAACAGTTTAATAACTGAAAATAAATTAAAATACAATAATAATGGCAAATAATAATAATAATTATTACTATTATTATTGTTGATGTTATTGTTATTGTTGTGATGATGATGATGATGATGATGATGATGATGATGATGATGATGATGATGATGATGATGAAAAAGATGATGATGAAAAAGGTGATGATGATGACAGGAAAAAACAAGTGGTGCACAATGCGCTTGCTCATCACCCACTGACTGATGTCAGAATCCGCTTCCCAAACCCAGACTGGCCACATTTCCAGCTGATTCCTCCCAGTTTGTACACTGGGCATGATGTTCTGTGGTGTGAAATATCCCCTTGGTCAGTTTGGGTCACCTGCCCAGCTGTGCTTCCTCCCAGTTTCTTTTGTGTACCTCATCATTGGCAGAGCACAGGACAAGGAAAAAAATCTTTGGCTTAGAATAAACAAGGCTTAGCAAAAACCCAAACATCAGTGTGTTATCAACACCAACCTCATTCTCATTCCAAAACACAGTACTGTAACAGCTACTGAGAGGAAATTAACCCTATCCTAGCTGAAACCAGGACAATGCTACACCAGCCTCTAGTAGAAATAGCACTGGGGTAAGTGCTCTGCCCTTCTCTTTGCTGCCTGCAAGGCATGGGGGGGAGGCTGCGCTGCAGGCCTGAAGCTGGGGTGCCCTAGGAGGAGTAGGGACCAGGGTGGAAGCAGAGGAAACGCTCCTGAAAAAGCCCACCTCCAGCAGTCCCTTACCAGATATGGAAAGGTGGAAGGATAAACTTCAACGTTCCGAGAACTGTCTGTGCCCACCATGGATGAAGAACAGCATGAGGCTTGCCAACACAAAACAGCCTCACCCCAAAAATGGTGCTTTCTAAGTGAGGAAAAAATAAATGTCCACCTCTGTAGCAGGGTTTGCTCTGGCAAGCAGTGTAGTTCTGTTTTGGCAGAGTAATTATATCTTTCTGTATTATCCGGGAGGCCCGGCCGTCAAGGTGAGAAAATATCGGAGTTTTTTCTATTTTTAATGTTTTCCCCTCTGTATTAACAATCTGAAGTTGCTGTTTTACAGCAAGCACATTGTTGGGTTTTCAAATGACATCAGACAATATCCCTTGAGATTTCATTTGACATTAACTTTATACAGTGGAATTCCCTTTTATTCTGACATAAGGTGGATTTGAATCAAGATTTGCCTAACTCTGCTAAACTTCTGAGGAGTTTTTTTTACCTTTTTTTAAATTAAAAAAAACCCACCCATAAAATATTAAGTTCAGCTTCTAGTTTTTCTTTGACATGAGTGCCAGTAATCTGTGCATTTCAGCACGTAACATTGCCAGAGGTATGAAAAGCAAAGTCTTTCTAAAGGTGTTTAGTGACTCATCTCCCAGTGGTGTTGTAAGAATTAATTAGCTAATGCCAGAATAGCATTATATAAATGCTAAGTACTACTGTTGACAGACTAAGGTTATGAGTGCCAAGTGGTAACATGAGCTTTTATATTGAGAGCTGTCTCTCACTCTTGAAGCAGAAGAGACCCCTCTCAGGAATGACATGGGAAATCACTCTTCCTGACTTTTCTGCCTTTCTCTTTCACAGAATTACTGAAGATGGCATGAGTCATAATGGTGGGTTTTGTGACAGCAGTCCAGGAAGAAATTGCAATAAGGTAGAAGTCAATTAGGTAGAAGTTTCCTCTACTGTTAACTGAATCATAGAGAGAGCTGTCAAGTCCCATTTGTCTGCAGCTCAGCAACCATGCACTATGTAATCTAGGATCAATAAACCAAAACCTGGAAGGGGCACAAGGCACAACACTCAATTTTGCTGTACCAGCCATTTAGAAACCTATGCATTTGTGGTTTCAGCCCCCAGAAGGAGTCAATGCAAGCAGCTGTAAATGTATATTCAGCTCATTTTCCAGTAACAAAAACAGCGATCATCAATCTTAAATGACAAGTTTTAGCCATGACTGCTTAACTACTGTGATTCAAGTAGCTGCTTTCCAATGTGTTTATATCTTTATTTTCTAGAATGTATGTGCCAGAGCTGATTTTCTTCAATTTACATTAGTTTAGCAAATAAAATCAGCAGAAGTGATTGATTAGTTACTGAGGCAATTAAAGAGGTTAAAATCTGCAAAAAAGTATAAAAAGTCATCTGCACATGAGTTATAAGCAATCTCTCTCTTTTTCTCTTGTTCCAGCATACACAGTGTGCTAAAACATAATTATTTGAAAACTTCCTGACTTTCAGTGGGGAAAAACAATGAGACTGAGCATCATGTAGAATTCAAACATGGCAAACTCTATTCCCCTTCATCGTAGATTGCTCTTTCATCCCTTTCTTAATTTTACATATTTTCCATGCCTCTATCTAAAGTTGCCCTTTTACCAAACACTGAAAAATGATAGCGTATGAGGCATGTCAGCATATTTCACAGCAAAGTATCAATCGGCTTTAAATTTTTTGCCTGAGAAGACTCTTGTCAAAAAGTAATGCATTAACAAAACCATTGCTTAAAATTTCATTTTACGGAAATTTCCACCATTTTACTTCTGCTGGTTCCCTATCACAACAAAACAAAACCAAACCAAAAACAAAAGCAAAAACAAACAAAAAGAAAAACAAAACAAAAAGAAAATAGAGCTTGTTAGTCTAAGTGAAAGAAAACACAGGAGATCAGACTAAATATTGCCTGACAAAATAAAAGTGCAGATCAGGCCCTACCCCTATGATTAGCACCTAACAGGCTGTTCAAAAACCACCACTCAGACAAACAAACTGCATTAAAGGCACATACATAATAAATACTTGTGTAGAAACAGGATGTTAAGGCATCATCTGTGACTAATAAAAAGATTCTGACCAGAAAATAAGTCCATCATTGCAAAAAATCTTGACCTTTTTCTGATCATTTCAGCATCAGGGCCCATTCAAATATTAATGAAAATTTATGAAAAATAGATAAATTGGTGCTTCCCTTGGAAGAACTTTTCTGAAGGTAATTAGTTTCAGCGTTTGCCAAAAAATCCAATTTAACATTTCTTGGGTTTTTCTTGCATTCCTGCTTTTTCTTTTTGCTAGAATAAACTCCCCCCCAGTAACCACTATTTTCTTCCTACTTGCGGTACTTACACTCTGTAATTAAATACTCTGCCATCTTGTTTCAATAAGCTAAATTCTGAATCTTTATGCTCTTTCCATTTTCTTCAGTCTTTGAATTATTTCTGAGTCTCTTCTTTATGGCCTGCCCCGTGCAGCGCAACCCATACAATACAGAGGAGAAAAAGTTCTCCCTGACTGTACTAATAAATATTTTGCTTAAAAGGGATTTATTTTACTACACAGTCCATGTCGTTTTGTAGGAATGTCCCACCCTCTTCCTTACCTGGCATGCTGCCCCTTTTTCTCATCCCCAGCAGAAGAAGCGTTGTGTGGTGTTCTGTGCAGAGTTTCTACAAAGCTTCAGGAAAAGCATCTCCATGTGAGAGCAATTCCCTCTGGTTATTGTTTTGGTGGGCTGCAGTTAGTTAGTTCTTAACCTGTGCAATGCAGTATGCTTGATTTACCCTGTATAGCATTATTTTTTTATAATGAGAAAGCCAGGTAGTACTAACTCAAGTGTCCAGAGTATGTCAAAGCAGACTATGAGCTTGGTAAATAAATGAATTTTCATGGAAGTAATCTCAGTGAAGAAAACCATCATTTTTTGACTATCTTCTATAAAATAACATGGAGTTATACTGATTATATATATTCTTTTCTTTCAGTGAAGTTCCAGCTTTCTTATCATAGTGCCTTGGAATTAGGACATGCATAATTCTCCACATATCTTGGGGTCATCTTACTTCACTTTTGTAGAACTGTTACAATATTAGCACTCAGAATTCTTGCTTATTCCTAGTATGCCAAAATTTAAAATTTATCAATTAGATCAGGGATTACCTCCACCTCCGGCTGGTGAATGCAAGTTGACTGGCCCAATACATTTGAATTGCCAACCTAGCATCAAATTTGAATAAACATTGCAAATACACCATGTTACTGTGCCTCTTACCTTTGGTGTGCTTGTTACTTCCAAAGTATTTCTGCAGAAGGTAACCCTTGAGCTGTGCTCAAGTAATGAAGAGATACAAAAATACCCATAATTAAATACTCAGTTCCCCAAACCCAAAAATGTACAAGTGCTGTTAGTGCACTGATTATTGTGTTAGCTGTTGATATGAATGGGTGACTGAATATAAAAATACTCAGATTTACATCTTCCTAATATTGTGCTTTTTTTCCCTAAGAATTTAATACAAAATTTTTCCGCCACAATAGCATCCACTTTTGGAAAATGGTGCCTATTCCCTGACTTCTATTTAATCCTTGTGATCCTAGTAATCCTGTCTGGCATTTCCTTGGTGCCAGATTAGCTGCAACACTCTCCACCCTCTCAATCTCCTTCAAAAATTCTCTTTGGGCAAGGTGTCTTGTCCAATTTTCTATTTTAAATCTTGTATTCCTGGGTTGTTGCGTAGTTCAATGATTGTGTATTATGATTCGTATCTGCCCATGATTCACCTCAATTCATTCAAACAAAGCCTTTTGTTGCCATTCTTTCTTGGAATTTGTATGGCACACTGAACATGCTAGAATTAATTTAATTTTCTGCACTATTTTGTTGAAAGCCAGAGTGAGTGTTGCTATAGGAGAGACCGCTTGGTTGTGTGCAGCACGGTGACTGCCCACCACTTTTGTAGCTGGAGACTGGAAGTGAGGGCCTCGGTGATACATTACCAGGGGATACAGGGTGAATGTTTTCAGGATGAGAGGAGGGAAACAATTTGAGGAATACTTCTGTATCACTCACAGTTAGCGTGTAGGCTGCTGCCAAATGCTGGTTATTGTCTTCCTTCCTGAAGCACCAGTGAACACTGCAGCACAATGCTATTTTCAGCTCCTTGACAAGATGATTACAATGTAAAGTCATGCTGCGTGACCAACATGCCAGGTGTTCGCTGTTCTAACTCTGCTTTTATTACTTTGGGGATGAGAGAATGATGAAGGGAAGGATCGGAGTTACTTAGATTTTCCAACAGCAGGTCAGCTTAGATAGCTGGGCTATATTTACTCAAGGCATTGGCACACTGTGTCTGTCATTTCATGTTTTACAAATAAAAATTAATTGGAATACAATTAGCCAAAATAAAATGCAGTCTGTTAGGAATTTCCAAGGCAAAGTTTGAACTCCTGAGAGGTTAAGATAGTGCCAAGTTAGGCAGGCTTTCCCTGAGCAGAAGAGGTTTTGAGAAGGCTGCAGTGGAGCAAACTCCCCAAACCACAGAGCATACTTGCTCACCAGCACACAGGGGTTGGAAGGCAGAGGAGAGAAGTAGCACAGACACCTTTTTCTTCCAGGCCTTAAGTCCCCTGCCAAGTCTACAAAAACTAGAAAAATTACAGATGGCCCTTGCGATTCTGTTTTTCAAATATGCTTTCTTTTCAGTAGGAATTTAAAAGAGATCAGATAAGCCTCTTCAAAATCAAATAGCTGTAACAACTGATAACTAACAACAAACATGTTTTCTTCTGAATGTTTGTTTGTATACTGCCATCAAAAGACATAACTCCCATTCTGATTTCATGGCAGCAAAATTTTCCAAGGATGTCTTGCAACTAACTAATAAATACAAATATGTTTCAAGATCCTTATTTAAATCCAAAAAGACTCAAGTCTCATTGTGTTTCTGGATCCAGATACATTTTAAAATATCTGGCCTAGATTAGCAATTCCCCTTTCTGATGGAAATGGGTCAAAGAATAGTATGAATGGGGCAGCAGTAGATCCTTACAGTGACTTCTCTTTTCAGGCGTAGGAGGTTAAATATGTGTAAGCAGTCTTAAAGGAAAGGAAGCACTGATGATGTTAGCTGACACAGACTTCAAATAGTCTTTCAAAACTTATCAGTCTGAAGGCAAACTGATAAATGACAAAATAAATGCATGACTCTACAGACAATAAAGATACATATAGAAAATAAATTAGTCCCAAAGCCATTTGTGATAAAGTAAAATAAGATCAATAGGTTTTTTTTTAATTTGAGTCACAAATTTTGGTTGCCTTTGAAAGAAATTCCGGGGAACTATCCTCACAATTCTTAGCTTGAAAAATCCTGTAGGTCACAAAATTATCAAACAAGTTAGGAAAAAGCCTTGTGTTGGTAAAGGCATCAAAGTAGAAATAAGCTCTATCATTAGACTATGGCCTAATAAAACGACACCAGGGACCCACTTCTCATTGACACAAAAAGCTTCTTTAGATCAATTCTATGCATTCAAAAGAGCTCTGACAGCGACCAAACCAGATCAGCAGCCTGAAACACCTCTATCTAGTCTTAGGCTCAACTCTGCAGATTTATGGTATTCTAATCTTCCTTAACCATATACAGCAATAAAAGTGGGAACTATCTTTGCAAGGATTGAGAGCTAAGGAGAAATTCATCAAAGCCACCAGAATTTGGTTTTTCACCTGTACAGTCATGGGGATCATTCATCTGACAGATTTATGCTGCAGTTACTTATGGTGAAAAAGGAAAGGCAGTCTGAGCTGCATGATACCTCAATTCCCTGAGCCTCACTGAGGCAGTCGCAGACATGAACTGGGTTTCTCAAGGTAGAAAAAATCTACAATCTCAGCAAACAAGCAAACTTTTTAAAATATCTCCCATTTTCAATGAACTGTTGTCCTGTCCCAACATTTAGCCAGCAGTTACCATCTTGAAACGTTTGTTTTTGTAGGAGTAACTGTGATTTGGGGCAGTTGAAGTGTCTCTGAAGAAAGCCTGTGTATTTGCAAAGGATGTACACAAAGCTGCATTTCCCTGAACATGGTAGGAACAAACAGCAGAAGGTTATTTCCTTGCTCAGAAATCTAGCTTTCCATTTTCAGTAGGTATTCTGCTCAAAAGAAGCTTTTTGTCTTGGCTTTCTCCCTGGGACACCCACATTGCCTATTTGTTTTATCCCAGTTTTCTGATTATTTCTAAACACATAGCTCCTGTCACCTGATGTCTGGTCAGTGAATATGTAAAAATTTCACAGAAAGTTCTTTGTTCTTCACAAATTAGTTCATACTTCAGCTTGTCTTTGTAGGATAACTGCCTGGGTAGTGACTTCTACTATTTTCAGCAAATTTACTTCATCCAGGAGCTTAGCTGCTGCTTCTTGTTTAGACCCAATGGAGGTTGCCTGCCATAACCAGGGGATTAATGAGGCTTGGAATTTTCTGCAGATCAAAGACAAACTTTATGGCAGCCATTAACATCTTCCAGCACTGCAATAGCATTCTTGAGAAAAAAAAGAAAAGCCTATAACAGTCAAGCCGCAACATCACCTAATCACCCATTTCTCCTCATTGCAGTATTTCCCTCAGGACATCATGTGATGTTACACTTCAGACAGAAAATTAAATTAAAAAAGGGGAAAAGAATTTTAAAAGATATCAGAAAAAGAAAACTGAAGGATATAGCATAAACAAATACAACTGAGAGGAAAGGGAGAGAAAAAGTAAGATCGGAGATTTCCACAGATAAACTTCAGCATACAGGGCAATAAATGGAAAATGGATGGCTGCAGGATGTGTTTTGATTTAGTCTTATCCCAAGGCTCTCTTTGACTATGACTACCTCTTAACAGCTCCTAAACTATGGTAGTTTTGGGCTTGGTGTCCTACAGTCAGTAGGAACTGGCATTGGTTTATCGTTGTGTGAGATATTCCAGCAGATCAGGAGCTGCTTATGAAAAATTTAAGTCTTACCCTCTTCAAGGAAAACAGCCGCCATCAGAGAGATGCAGCAATCATTCGACTTTAACCTTCTGGAGTATCTATCAGAGTCTTAAGACAGACAGATATTTCCTGGTAAAAGAACTGTGAACAGAAAGATCTCAGCCATGGGAAAGGAATTAATAATCTCGGCACAGAAGTTTCCCTAGATGGAAACGCAAATTATATTCACCAAGTACTTCTTATTTGCACAAATATAACACCAGCAAAGACTGCAATTATGCTGCTGGATGTGCCAGTTCTCCCAGACTTTAAGCACAACAAGCACGTATCTGTACTCCACATGCGTGCACAGTACATTGGACGGGCTGGGCTTGCTATGCTTGCTCAGACGTTCTGTGCCCTGGCAGCTGTCTCTCAAGTTATAAAAGCTGGATGTCACACCTGGACCTAGGGCCTGAGAGCCCTAAATCCATGCATTGTGAACAGCAGTCAGTGTGGCCACAGAACTGTAAGGTATTTTGAGGAATGAGCATGTGCAAGCTATCTCTGAGTACCTCCAGAAAGAACCATACAGGGGCAGAAATACAGATTGGTTGCCCTGTGATGTAATCCCAATAAATTGTACCATTTTTCAGCACAGATAATACAAAATAAATAATAACAAATGGGATCACTTATCCACTGTTACACTGACAACTTTTCTCCTTAGCAAATTAGTCTGGACAAAGTTGTAATGGTACAGAACTGTGTTCACACTAGCACTAGTTCATAAGGCAAGTTAATTATTCTTCTACCAAGCACTGCATTCATGTAGTGATAAGGCTTTCAGGGAACTTCCTGTCCAAAGTGATAGGAACAGTCTACATAAGCATGTGAATAAAACTGGAAAGTAGGCAAATTAAATAAAGTACTAGCATGCCTTACACTTTGTACTGCCATTTTCATTTCACTTTGACACAGTTTTGGGGGTTTTTTTTCCAACTAATTGCCTAGTTTCTCTTCATATTTGCAAAGAATTCAAATAAATAAGGGTAAATTAACAGAAATAATTTCATTTTAATCAGTATGTTGCAAATTCTTTCTGTTTCAGATTTAAAGAGCAAATGGATAGGCAGATACACGGATCCTAACTATTCACAGCAGGAGCAGTCTAATAGGACTTTTCTGACACAGTTTGGTGCTAGTTGTTTTGAAAACTAAAATTGCAAATTAATGCCACCTTCAAATACTAATAAGCAAACCAGCTAATTAAATAATATAAAGATAACTCTTTAGGTAAATAATTTTTATTTTTCTAGAACAGGATAAAGAATATTCACAATAAGAATGCTTAGGGTTCTATCATGAATAAAAAAGAAATCTATGTCCAGCACTTTAGAAATTCAGTGAGAAATTTCAAATTTCTGGTTTCGTCTGTCTTAAAGAGAAATAGCTTTGATATTTTCCAAAATTTAATCTTTTTGTATTATCTCAGCTCTAAGCAGGCCTATTTAAATGCCTTGGTAGTAATTTTTTTGCAAGATATCCAAAATTACTAAGGCTCAGGAAATATGAATTATACGGGAAAAGCAAGAACAAGAGCATCAAAGGTTGCCACCATGTGGATCCTTAAGCTTGCCGAGCCTCAGGAAATCTTTTAAAGTTGACAGGGTAATAGTTTGGCTGACTGCCTGAGCAATAGGTAAGCAGAGCTATAAGCATGCCAGCCAAGCATAACTGAGGCAGGAATCATCTGCTGGCCAGGTACACTAAGGTTCATTTGTTGCCAGGTTTAGTCATTGGATCAGAATGACAACTTTATAGTCTCCTGTAGATGGGTGAGGAGTAATAAGAAATAATCATCTTGGGATGAAGGAAAAACATGACAAAACTAGTCCAGGTTGTTATGTCTCACAGGCAATAGAACAGCAACTCCATGCTCCCAGCTTTATTCATAAGTCCATGTGAAAGCCACTCATAAGTGCACGTTTCCCACTGGAGGTACGAGAGGGGAAGGGCAACACAGAGGAGGAGCAACACACTGAAGACTGGGCCTGCATGGCAACAATTGAAAAGAAAATGCAATTTTACTTCTGCAAAGTGTCTAAAAATCAGCAAGACCCGTCGAGCTGGGGTAGTGAGAAACATGGACTAAATTTTACAGACATTACAAAAAGCTGGTGCAATTTCTCTTTACTCATTGAACTGCTGAGTGGTCTGCTCAGAAAGCACTACATAAAAACTCACTCCCTTCTTCTGCCAGGACGCACTTCAACTCCCTTATAACATCTCCATGAACAGCTGTGTTTGATAGCTGGTAAATCTAAGCATTTCTCATTTCAGGTATTTCACTTTGCCTGGATTCTTTAAATTGACACAGAAAGGATGTGAATGAAGCACTTGTCTTGGTCTCATTTAGGACCCTTAAAAGAGGTGGGCATTTGCTTGAGTCAATTGTCACCCGCCCAGTTGAACTGTTTAACTCACTCCCTGAATCCAGAGAAAAAATTTAAAATATCACATGCCTCCATCTAATGGGTTCTGCCCACCCAGAAGGCCTCTAAAGCTGGCTGCTGGGCAGCTTGGGATGTACCTTAATGGCTTGATGCTAAGAGCATTTTCAGAACAGCCTGGCTACATCTGCTCAGCAACCTCCTCATGCATTTTGGGCGACTGCTGTTGAGATGCCTTGAAGCCTTCTCTTCCCCAGCTGTTTTATGAATCTACCTTCAAGAATTATTTTTTAAATTAAAAACTATTCTTCAAATTCATATCAATATGACTGACAAATGTCATCAATCCCCCATTTTTAACATGTAGGCTACAAAGCAAGGTCCTCAGCTGAGAGCTTAATCTGATCCAGGGCCATGCACAATGATGGGGAAAAGATGGAGAGGTCTTGTCCTCCAGTGTTCAAACTAAATACCTGGAAGATGAACACTGCAAGGACAATTTTTTTTACTCTAGTTCTCATTGTAACCTATGGGTAGGACCCCAGGCTGCCCACCGTCTGAAACTCTCTTCTGCCAGACTGCTGTCTGAGAAGATGGTGTAGGAATTGGACCAAACAACTGTATTTCTTACATTTATACACAAAGTGGATCTCTGAAAATGACGTTCAGGCCAGTAGAAAATTAAAGACTGAAACCGTAGCTGCTGGAGAAACCTGACAGCAGTTTTTGTTTAATGACCCATTTCAGGCCAACCATCCTATTATGCCTCAGAATATTAAAACTGGATTGTAATTTTCCAGAGTGTATGAAGGGCATAAGTCCTGTTTTTCCAAAGGACTTTAGGCCACATGCAGCTTACCTATTTTTATCACCTCATTCGGGCATTAAGTTAATTGATATAAACATATAAAGCCCTAGAGATTCAGCTAGAAGGTGATGGAAGGTTCCCAACACATAGGAATTTTTAAATTTTCTTTTTGCTTACTGATGTTTTTAGATAGTCTAGGAACAAAACTTACTTTGCCAAAGTAGTGACTAAGTTATTTAGTGTATATAAAAGTGCTTTTCTTGATGCTTATGCTATCTATTATCTCTCAAATAGTCTTCAGTCAAACAGAATCTGAAATTCATGTGATTATTGAATTATTTAATAACATACTCCTATTAAGACTAATCTGACACTTAGAAGTAATGCAATATGAAGCCTGTCATGCATTTAAAAGTCACTTCAGAAATTCTTTATTGTGGTTGTTTTTCCAGAGGCTTCAGGTGTGGGGAGGAAGCAGGGGAGTTTATCTCCTGTGTTTAGATGACATAGATCGTCTTGCTCCATTGTATGTCCCTGTAGCCCTGCAGCAATATTTTTTCCTCTGAGGAGTCTGAAGGTCTTGATAGGACCAGCATTAATTGGGTGGTGTAGATAGAAGGATTATGTACAAGAGAGCCTGAAATCTCTGTGGCTTGAAAACTCTCCTTATGCATATTTAAACAATGCAGTAGTCCCAGACACTACTTAGGAGCAAATAAAACAGGATGACACATTATAAAAACTAGTATAAATCCATTTTTTCCTGGGTTTTGTGCATTTTTAAGGAAATCCATTGAAAGACAAACATCTATTGGAAAAGCAGGGGAGCAAATCTATTTCTGTAGGAATTAAGCCCAACCAGGTAGCTTATGATTGTTTATTATTTATCTTCTCTCCTGAGAGCTGTTTGAAGATGAGAAAGCTGTGTCTCCTAGTGTAGGGCAGGGAACACATTGTTGGCACTCAATTACTGGTAGCTAATAAGTGGTAGACAATTACGTCTTCACCCAGGCACTCGTGTTAGCCAGTAAACATTTAGCTGCCAGGTAGCAGACAGATGGCCTTGCACATAACAAGCAAAAATACCTGCTCTCTGGGCCTTTTTCTCCATTTGCTTGTTTGCAGGGGTCACTGCACACTGGTTTTGTTGGAGGGAACCAGACATGGGCAGACAGGGTGCGTTGGCAATGAATACCACCAGAAGGAAGCTCAGAGATTCCAAGAACATGTTGCAGCTAAAATCAATGTCAGTGTGAGGCTAAAAATGCCTGGAATGAGAAGGTTATCCCTTGACAAAGTATTTTCATGTCAGTCCTTGTTTTAAGCTACTGCAAAAGCCCGGGCTAGGACGTTTATTCAACAAGTTACAAAGAGCCAGTGGGGAAGAAGGTTGCAATTCCCAGTGAGATCTTTTAAGTAATCTGATGTTTTCTAACAATGGAGAGGAAAAATCAGTTGCAAAGCTGTTTGCCGTGTTTCAGTCACACAGCTCCAGCCTTTCTCACTGGCTGTGACACACACATCAGACATAGGAAAAGGGAGATCTGAGGTGCAGGAAGGAGTTGAGAGTGGCCAGTTGAAAGAATATCACATGCATTAACAACTGTGCTTCACATGACAGAGTAAAAGCAGGAGGACTTCAAGAGAAAATTATCTATTAATTGCTCTCTCCTTCCCTTTGCTCAGTTTTCAATGCTTTTTTGGAGCTGGATAACAAACTTTCCTGGCTGGATATATGTAATATGATGGAGCAGGGTGTCCTATCGTGTCTCCAGTTCTCCCTGAAGCAACAGACCCTACCATCCATGCACATTAGCTATTTTACTTCATGGGATTGAATGTGCGTGGATGTACTTCCTACCCACATTTCCCTGCCTGCATCGAAGAAGTACTCAGGAAAGAAGGAGAGCCAAGAACAGGCTGCTGTAGATGTCAAAGTACTTTTTGCAAGATAAGAAAAACTGTCTTACATAGTAATACTGCCAAGGGATCCCAGCAGAGACTGATGCCCCTCGGACTAGGCACCATGTAAGTCAGTGAGGAGAAGCAGCCCTGTATCCAAGACTTATAAATGTAATTGAAAATAATAAAAAGTTCTTGGAAGAAGACAAAAAAGCTTGACTTTCTGCAGGTCACATAGATGAGCTGCTCTGTATAACATTTTGCTTAAATGCGTCAAAGCTTCATTTTAAATGTTACCCAAGTTATACAGAATATCTCACTCTGCAGCTCTGTTGTGCCACACAGAGCTGAGCTTTGCTTTAGATCATGAATTCATTTTTCTGTGAACTTCAGGTCTTAACTACAGCACAAAATAGGTCAGAAACCTAATCACAAATCATTTCCAAAAAATGAGGTAAACTGAAAATTCCTCAGTCAAAAGGCATAAAAGCCTCTGGCTTGCTCAAAGTTTATCACTCATTTCTTTCTTTGTAAGCATAAGTAGAGAGTCTTATTGTGCTGTCTTCTGTCCTAGGGTAAATCCAAAGTGTCTTTACCGCAATCATCTCTGTTCCTCTGCTGCCCTCCTGGAATGCAGGAACAGAACTATTTTTTTTAAATTTCTTTTTAATCTAAAGAATATTTTTACTCGGCCTAGAACATGGTGACAATCATAACAAAACTAATTAAGCTACCTCAGAAGGATGCATATAAAATTACACCCTAACTAAAACCTCTCCAGAACAAAGTGACATTGATAACAAGAAAAAATTTACAAGAGAAAGGTAAGATTCTCTAAAGCATGTCTTGTAGGGAGAGAATAAGCTCCTGCTGGTGTCAAGACCATAGGAATCATATAAAAAGAAAGAGGGAGAGGCAGCATGTTTGAGAAGTGTGCAGATGGCCTCTGTTTTTGTTTCTTATGTTAAGTCATCTTGTGATTCTGTCCGAACAAGCCCTCGCAAAAAAAAAACAACTATAATCAAAGCTCATGTTAAAAGTGTCTTAACACAACAAGCTTCTCAGTAATAAAACCACGTCACAAAAAAAAAAAAAAGAAAAAAAAGAAAGAAAAAAAAAAACATTTATTCTGGTGTCTCCTACTCTGTTTCGCTAGGCTTATCTGGTATGCCTGTAAAGTGGAACATTTTCCAGCAGAAATTACTTCCAGGGAGCCTTAATCTCTAAATCTAAAGCAGAGTTTCCTCCCTGAGCAGAGGCAGCTCAATGCCCAATACCACCACGAATGTCTCTCGGCAGAGATGCAACCACCAGATGGTGGCATTTCCACTGTATTAGGTACTATAGTGGCACTTGAGCTGGCATGTAATTAATGTGATTCACAGCACATGTGTAATTTTCTGTGTAAGAGCAGCGGTGTTTTAAAAGGATCTATAACTATAAACCAAAGGACAACAGTCTTTCAGGGCAGGCTCAAATTGTTTATTCACCATTTCCACAATACCTAGCATTACTAGGAAGGCAGAAATTTTGAATTAGAGAAAACTGGCTCTGAGAACTAGCAATGACAGGCAGAGGGGAGCACTTTTCTCTTGAGTTACCTGATAAAACCTGGGTCGTGTTCCTACTCCTGCAGATATCTTCCACTTCATCAGTAATTAGTTTACATGCATCTTAAGAAGAACAGTTGTTTGGGATACAAGAACTACAGTTCAGCAGCTGGGATGAGGAAAAAACTCTATATACTTGAAGTTGTTTTTATTTCTTTTCCTTGAGAAGCCCATCAGTGGATGCAATCCACAAAGGGATTTGTTGCTGACAAAGAGCCATTAGGTACTGCTCCCTCTACAGTCTTTTGCAAACTGCCACAGGCTTTCCCTTAAAAAGTAACTTTATCCAATCAATTTTGAGCTAATTTCTTGCATTATTCTTATATAACATCAGGGACTCACAAAGCTGTAGCCAGCAGTAACAGTAGGAAGTAGCATTTTCACCTAGAGCTGAAACTCCTTTGTATTTGACATCCAGGAAATAGTACTTCTGTCTTTCTAAATTTTTGTTGTCTTCTGTTGTATCTCCTAAGGTGGTTTTGGGAACTTAGAGCTGGAAGAGTCCTCCTGGGTCATCAAGTGCATTGGTGAACTGTATCCTACTGTCAGTCTCTCAATAGCTGACAATTCTTGCCACTACAATTTCTCTACTGGGAAGCAATTACGGGATGCTAGTCCTCTACTGGTTAGTAATTTTCCCATGTTTTTCAGACTAAATTTGTTTATGCCCAGTTTGTACTCAGTTGTTCTTGTGCTTCTGTTAATATTTGGGGTATCAATGACTCACTACTTCCCTCCTAGATTATTCCATGGGATGATACAATTCTGTCTCCATACAAAATATAAATTGGCAGTAATTTACATAAAGTAGATTCCAAATCTTTAAGAACTCCTAGAGCACAACTTTATTGCTCTCTCTCATTGCTGCTACCCTTCCACCTCTTTTCCTCACACATGTATTTACTCAGAAACTTGTAATACAAGTTACAATACACTCTGCCCACAGTAATATTGAAGTTTTCAATTCCTTTTACCTCTACCCCAACATAGCTGCACTATCGGGACTCTCTAATTCAAAAAGGGTTAACACAGAAAAAAGAGTTGTTTTACTTGCTCTGTCTCACTGGTGAGGGGTGCCTTTCCACAGTTCTGCTACTGTAGTATGCAATTGCATGAAAACCTTTTGCCAACAGAGTACACCAGTATTCTTATCGGCAAAGAACTTCTTGTGTAAATACAACCTTGTTCAACATCCTGGCAACCCTGGCACAGAATGAATAGAACAAACAACCTGCTTCCTCACTCCTGAAAATGTATTTGAGCACATTAACTGGTGCTGTTGGGCAGCTGGAACAGACCTTTCTTGCCTGTATCATTAGTAGGTAATTTCAAGCTCCAGGGCTGGAATGTTACGGTGCATTCTGACTGCAGAGTGGATTGGACACATAGACAAAACTTTCTTTCCCTTCTTCAGCTAGTGTAGAAGAGAAAAGTGCTCTTAAGACACTCAAGAAAATGAAAACTTTACCTTCCTGAACTTAATATATTTATTGCAGTGCGGAACTTATCTTACTTTACAAGTGGTAAAATGTCACAACATCTTGGTAGGTCATTACTCTCAAGTATTATTCCAGTTGCACTGGGTTGAAGTCTGAACTTCAGATTATCACTTACCCTTCCTCTGTCTCTTCTCATGGATGCATGGTATACCTTCCCTACCTCAAATTATAATGGATATCCAAGCTTTACAACAAATGTGGAAGTCACTTGTCCTTATCTTTTGTGTTTTGCCACTTGACCTGGAAAACCACTATATATGAAAAAGGGCCTGTTTTGCATCACACACTCCAATGACACAGTAAAATTATACATGAGCATAATTCAAGTCACAGGAAATCATGTCATTGTCTTTAGTTGGCCAGGATTTCTTCTTAAAAGGTTTGGCTTTGGCAGTTATCTAATCTTCTCTATTTTATTATAACGGAATTTGAAAAAAAAGTCCATTATTTCCCTCTTTTCAAACAAAGTATAGTAAGAACTGTCTCCTTCATTTTGCTGCAGCCTGTGATATAAAGTATTTAGGAAATAAGTTCTCCAAAGCAGTCAGTAGATTCAAGCCCTGAACCTGAGTTGCTTTAGAACTTTCAGAAAAATATCAAAAAATGACGAATGTTCCTTAGTTGAAGCAAAACCAGAAGGCCAACCACCTCAAGGATGTCTATGGCTCTGGCGGATCCTCTTACACCCCTCCTGGAAAACCTGAATGCTTTTATGGCCCCCTGAACTGCCTGTACAGCAACACATATGGCATGGGGAATAAACAGGAAGAATTAGAGGTCTGTGTGTGGACCACGATCTCACTGGGATTACAGAGACATGGTGGGATAGCACACATGACTGGGATGTTGTCATGGATGGCTATGTACTTTTTAAGAAAGACAGGCAACAAATCAAGGTGGTGGAGCTGCTCTTTATATGAGGGAGAGCAATTGGAATGTATGGTGCTCTGCTTAAGGCTGGATGAAGAATGTGTTGAGAGCTTGTGGGTAAGAATTGAGAGGCAGGAAAACATGGTGATGCTGTTGTGGGTGTTTAGTAGAGGCCACCTGGACAGGCAAAAGAAATCTATCAGACCTTCCACAGGCAGCTGGATGTAGCCTAGTGATGTTCCCCAGCGGTCAGTACTGGCTTCAGTCTTGTTTAACGCATTCATCGATGAAGTGGATGAAAGGCCAGAGTGTAAGCTTCCAGACAATACAAAACTGGGAGCAGTGACTGATATACCAGAAGGTTGTGCTGCCATTCAAAGAGACCTGGACAGGTTGGAGACTTGAGGGGAAAGGAACTTGATGTAGTTCAACAAAGGCAAATGCAGGGTCCTGCACCTGGGGAGAAATAACACCATGTACCAGCACAGGCTGGGGGCTGATCTGTTGGAAAGCAGCTCTGCAGAGAAGGACCTGAGGGTCCTGGTGGACACCAAGGTGTCCCTGAGCCAGCAGTGCCCCTGTGGCCAAGAAGGCTGATGAGATCATGGGATGCATTAGGAAGAGCATTGCCAGCAGGTCAAGGGAGGTGATCCTGACCCTCTACTCTGCCCTGGTGTGGCACATCTGGAGTGCTGTGCCCAGTTCTGGGCTCCTCCGGACAAGAAAGCCAAGGAACTACTAGAGAGGGTCCAGAGGAAGGCTATAATGAAGTGACTGGAGTATCTCTCTTGTGAAGATAGGCCAAAGGAGCTGGGCCTGTTTAGTCTGGAGAGGAGATGAGTGAGAGCGGATACTATTAATTGCCACAAGTATCTTAACAGCAGGTGTCAAAAGAATGGGGCCAGACTCTTTTCAGTGGTTCCCAGCAACAGGACAAGGGGAAACAGGCAGAAACTGATGCACAGGAAGTTCCACTTGAACATAAGGAAGAACTCCTTTACTTTGGAGAGCACGGACTATGGAGAGTCTGCCCAGAGAGGCCGTAGAGTCTCCTTCTCTGGAGATATTTAAAGCCTGACTGGACGTGATCCTGTGTAGCCTGCTCCAGGTGAACCTGCTTTGAGGGGGAAAGAGGATTGGACTAGATGATCTCCCGGGGTCACTTCCAACCCCAGCGATTCTGTGATTCTGTGATAATCTGTACCTACGTTTAAAATTTGTCTTTGGAATTATTAAACAATAAAAATGCTCTTGGGACTTAGCAAGACAATCTATCTGTGATGGCAGCTAGATAAAACTCGTGCAAATAAAGAATTTACTAAATCATTTATACAAAAGAACCAGTATTCTAGAATATAGTTACTGTAGACACATTTACTGGCAAAAGCTGAGTAATATCTCTCAAAGACAAAGAACAGCAATCTTTAGCCAAACCAAAAAGTCCGTCTTTTCAGGTGAGCCTGTACTGAGCAATCGATTAGATAAAGCTGGAAGAAAATTGAGCTTTCTTTACTGCTGAATGTGAAAGTAGAAAATCCTAGGTAATTGCCTCATTTAAGAACACAGAGGGGGTATAGATCAAGAAATGTCACAGAATTACTCAGTAGGCATCTGGGTGGGGAAAGAGGAGCATACTTTTACAGCAGCCAGAGGATTGTGTTCAATTTGGCTATGAGAAATGAGCAAACAGGTCAATAGGCAGCAGAGAGCAAGAGATGCTTCATGACTTGCCAGAAAGATAAGAAACAGGGACACAGAGATCCAAAACCTAAACAAAATTCTGCTAACAGAAAATAGAAGAAAAAATGCTTCTGGGTTTCAGCACATTATTTTTCCCCCTAGATCTGTATATTTTCTATATTAGTAAAACAAAAGGTAATACATTGTTTGATCTCGTGTAAAGTGTATGTGTGTGTATGTACACATGCACACACATCCTAGAGAAGTGAGACCATGGAGTAGTGGCTCAGGGAAAGGTGTGCCTGAGACCCAGGGCAGCCATCACTGCTTGCAGGAATGCAGTCAGAGCTTTCTTCCCATGAAGGCATAGCCTCAGGACCCAGGTTACAGGAAAGAGCATTACAGCTGTCTACCTAAGTGAATGAAAGCTGAAGATCAGGTGGGGTGGAGTGACACTTATGCCGCAGTCTGGCAAGGTTCCAGCTGAAAGGATGAAATCCTTATCTAAGGTGATTAAGCAGAGTCCCATTTACTTCAGCAGAGCTACGACATTTTACACTAAGGGAGGATGTGATCCCGTTTTCTTCCTTTGTGTCATGTTCTTATTCAGGGGTACACCGGAAGGCAGGGATTGAGATCACATTACACCTCGTTCAAGACTCGAAGACCTGTACACCTGCTATTACTCACTGTACTCATCCTTTCTAGTTCACTGGGATTTCAATTGTGTGCTTTCATTTCATGCTCATTCAGGGACAAACATGTCTCTTCAATTCTACCTATTAGCATTGTCTTCTAATCCTACCCTTAAAATAGTAGAACAAAGGTAATAAGTAAAATCTGTTTTGCTTTAATGTATTCAGAATGTATTTTTTTAAAGGCAAAACACCAGATTTTCATTAGCAAAGCAGTGACTCACCCTATCAACTGTACCCAGAATAAGTAAGAACTACATTCATTGAAATGGAAACTGTGTGCTTTTCCTTAATGGGCAAGTGTCTCTGAGGAGAACCTGGTAGGAGAAAGTTATCCAGCTTTTTGGGATGTTGTTCCTTTCTTCTCAGCTGTGAAAATTAACGAAAGGTTTTTTTGAGGTCATGGAAACACAAAAGACACATAAGATGCAAAACAACGCTCTTTGTTCTTAGTTGCTAGCAAAAAAGGTCTCTATCACAAAAATTTTCGTAATAAGGGCATTCCTACAGTCATGCCTGATATCACATCATTTATTATCTTTTTTGTTATTGACAGTATTTTTTGTAGTGAAGCAGTTTAACTGAGGAACGCTATGCATGAACACATAGAATGAGAATAGAAGGATAACTAAAACATGAAAGCAAAATAAGAAAACAGCACACTAGCAAAGAGACAGTCTCACACATTCGATTACCTCAATGAAATGTCTTATTCCTAGACTAGTCCCATTAACCTCATAGATAAAGGAGGATTTAAAACTTCCAAGCATAACAAAATTTGGCCTAAACTCTGGATTAAAATAAGATGATGGAACACTGCTCTGCATCAGTTGCCTATCAGGGATCAAGGCTACCAATCACACAAGTTCTCCAGAACCAGATTTTGTCTGTCTTTTGCTGAAATTTCCACTAATCCATGTTGTGTGTTGTAAGCATTTGGGATGTGATTTAACCGAAAGAAGTGACAAAACAACAGTTTTGTGTCATTATCTACTGCCCCTTTCGGTATCTGCTTGTGTGCTTCAGGAAGCAAAGCCCCATGAAGTTACTTACACACTTGAGAAAGTCTGGGCTTTCTCTGTTTGATGGCCAGTCCAAATGATTTACCTAAGATCTTGTAAGGTTATTTAAAATATCCTTCTAGGAAGCCCAGCAGCTTCTGACTATTTGTGTATGAACCTGCTGTCATAAGAAGCCTTGCTGGCTGCCAGGTACCGTATCAATTCCTTGAAACAGCAGTCAGACAGGAAAACCTAGGGCAGTCAAAAGGTTACTCTGAACATGGGACACTTATTTGGCAAATGACTCCCTTACTCAGTGCTTACTATTCTTTGCTCTGAGTTTGCCATGGTAGAGGAATGTCACCATTCCTTTAGAAGTGGGGAGTCACATTAGAACCTTATTTTAGCACAGAATTAATCTTACCTGTTTATTTCTAGAGTTTCAGTCAGTCTTATGAGCATCTTGACAAACAGCACCTGCATATATTCCTTAGGAAAGTACTCCACTGCCTGGCATATTCCCTTTATTATAGAAAGTACTATTTACTCCATGTAAAATTTAATCCTCTCTATATAACAAGACTGCTTAGGAGGGCTCTGAAAGTTTAGGATTCTCTTTATGGTCTGAATTACACAGGAATGCCAGGTTCTTCTAGGGCTTTTGAAATAAGAGCCCCTCAGCACTGAAATTTCCTTCATTTATAGATAGCTAACACTCAATCACTAATCACACTAATCACACACAATCCCTGATCAGGTATGCTAAATCTTAGCCATCCAGAAACTTTTACTACATGCATTCATAAATGGATGCCTGTGCTGAGAAATCATAAATTTCTTTTTCAGAACTGCAAGCTATCAACACCACAACCATAAAGGTGGTGGTGAAAGAGCTCAGCACCTGTGTAAGCCAGACCCTCGCTATACGTCAGGCTGTATGTTCATAACCTGGAGCAGGGAGTATGTATAGGTGTACTTGGAAATGCAGACTTTCTTCTGTTGTGCTAGCAACAAAATTGCTCTGACAGCCATTTCTTCCTCCATCATCTGTGAAGTTCTCCTCAACATTCCCCCTAACCCCATTAGGGTTTGTGGCACTCAGATGACAGGGAATTCAGTGCAACAGTCCCCTCTCAATAGCAACCCAAAAATAATCCCTTCAGGCCAAATGTTCCCACAGGTATGTATGCTCATTAACCTCTAACAGCCCTTTAAGCCTAAAGGAAATATTTCAAGTGAAAGGAGGAAGGAAGCTTTCATGTTCTGCCCCTTACAGTCATCATTTGAGACCTAGAAATTGGAGAGTATATTTTTCCATTTCAAAATAATTCTTACAAATATTTCGTCATAATCTAAATTTCATCAAAAGTCAACTAGGGTAGAAGAACTTGATGACGAGATTCACTTTGGGATCCCCATGTTTATTTCTAGTTCACTGTCTCTTAACGTATTTATTAGTGACGTTTTGAAATAGCTTACGTCACTTGTGACTGCAAGCCAAGACGTGATGTGACTAACAGAAAAGGGAAACCACACATAATGATATGCAGCTAAGTATAAATACACACCTTACTTTAAACAAAAAAAGGGGAACGGAAAAAGGGGGAAAGAAATTCTCTGTGACATATATTTTTAGACAGATTCATGAAAAAATCCTTTTTGGAATGGTTTCGATTACTCATTTTAGTCTTTCAGAGCTTCAAGTACATTGTTACAAGCTGTCTCCATCTGTCAAATCTCTCTTCAGTGATGCAGAGATCTTGCAGAGAGAAGAAAGAAACACCAGATTTCCCTTAAAAAGCTCTGGGCTGAAAGCTAACTGTTTTTAAAAGTAAGGGGCTTGTAAGGGGTTTGGTTTTGGGGTTGTGTTTTTTTCTGTTGGTGGGATGGTTTTTTGGAGGGTTTTTTTGGGGGGGCTGGGTTTTTTTTTTTTTTGGCCAGCCACTGGTAGTACAGATAAATCTGGGTGTATCCAGACACAAAAAGCTTTACATTATAGACAAGCCACGGAAGCTTTACATTATAGACAAATCACCTTTCCTGTATTTGTGTGTCCTTCTTATCTCGCTCATGTTTGCAAAAAGCCAGTAGCCTTGCATTCACTGCTGAAAGAAAATCTGCTTTAAAGATGAAGGCAGAGGTACCTACTGGGTCATTCCAGGCTGGAGAAAATAAATGCATGAAATGTTTCTGTACATAGCTCCTGTGTCTTTGAATGGCTTTTTTTTTTTTTTTTTAATAAAAAAAGATCAGTAAATTACAAAATAAGAAATAAAAATATTTTTCCAAGCCTTATTGAATTTTCTGGTACTGTCTACTTTCAAGCCTTCTATCCTGATACTGATTTCTGCCAGTGTGCACATGCAAGAGATGTGTGCACATTTTTGCATGAGTCAGTTGATAAGAGAAAGAAATTCCAGCAGTGGTGGGAACCCTGACTCCCACCCCATGCCTATGCACTAGCTGCTGAATGCATTTGCAGATTGCTGTTATGTCTCATGGCAAAAGCAAAAACAATCAAATGCCCTTTGGTAAGCCATTGCTAAGAAGTGTTTTCACATTCTTTGATTAGCATCCACAATATTAGTAGGAAAACAACCTCTAAAAATAAGTGCATGAGGTCATGCTACAGAGGTGTTTAATTTGAATCTGAAAATGTGAAGCATCCAGTACCATGCACTGATACTCTACTGTTTAACAAACCGAGGCTGTCACCTCTGCCTGCTGCTGGGTATCTCCTTTTTCCTTTTCCTTTTCCTTTTCCTTTTCCTTTTCCTTTTCCTTTTCCCTCTTCCTTTTCCTTTTCCTTTTGAGGTCTCTTGCAAGTCTTATATTCTGCATATCTCTGCCTGAACAATGACTGCAAGAAATGTAAGCAGTTACTCCTGATCCATTCAGCAACTCTGTAATAACTCCTCTGCTGCAGGACTGACTGTGTAAACAATTTTTATGACCGCATAAAAGTCAGTGTGTTTTTTCCTGAGAGCATCTATTCATTCAAAGAAAATAGTATATGTATCAATGGAGAAAACAGTGTGAATATCAAGAGAAAGAACAAGAAAGAACGTCAAATCCTTTTTATTAAGACATGGTCTTCTAGATGATATAGTGACCCTCAACGTCCCCTAAAATCTGATATTCAGCAAACATCAAGAAAAGGTTCCTAAATGGTAGACTACAGGGAAAATAACAGACAGGATGTCAAATCCTGGAAGAGAAGTAATTTGTATCTATTTGTTATCAAGGGTTTTTGCCCAAAAGTTTCTTTCACATATCAAAATTAATATCAATTTGTCTTGACTTCCTCTATCTCAATAAATAACTTTGGAAATGCTTTAATTCCTCAGCTGCATTTAAAACATTTGATAAGCAACCTTTTTCATACACTGATATACAATTTATACGTCTGAAACGTTCCTCTAACACAAATCAGAAGTGAAGGGATCAAATAAATCTCTGGTATAATTACAAGGCCTCCAAGTGAGCTAAAGTAAGATGAATTTCACTTGAGGCTTTATATTTAGCCTGGAAACAACCAGCCTGGGCGTCTTGAATCAGACAGACCCAGCACACGTGCAAACGCTACAGCTGCCACCGTGATGCAGATGCTAATAATTCAGCGGCTGTGTGCCCTGTGATTATGCATGTGGTGTCTAGTGGTTCAGATTAAAGAGTTAAACAAAGTGCTTCTCCCTCCCCTCTTGGCGGAAGATAATTCAAACCCATCTGATATTCACAGACAGTTGGACAGCAGCTGAGGTTTCATTAGGAATCCCACGTATGGCCAGAAGCAACATACACCTCGGTGTTTCCGGGAGCCACAGGCAGCCGGAACAGATGGTAGAAATCATCATCCCCAGACAGTCATCAGGGGAACCTCAGGCCACATGCTTGAATTTTTCTCAATGAAGCACATAGAAGGGAGGCATTCGATCCGTGTGACGGCAGCTGCCAGGTCCTGGGGGAGCGGGAGGCAGCGGAGTGGAGGAAGGCTCTTGCAGGTTATTAACAGGTCACACTGTGACATTAGCAGTCCGGAAATACCACCTCTCCCAGGGGGCTAAAACAAAAGCAAGGGAGAGGTTCCTCGTAATTCAAACACAGTTCAGTGCTTACAGATTAGAGCACGTAATCTGCTTGGCAACAGCACAGCGTACACTCTGCTATCTGACTTCCCTCTTTCTTCTAGCTGCTTCCACTAGAAATGTCAGAAGGAATCCTTGATGCAGCAAATGTCCTATGCAAATCTCGAGGGAGGAAGAGCACAACTTCCCTGCAATTTTCAGAATGAAACCCGGAGGCAAGGCTGATGGTGACAGCTCAACTGCCTCATTCAGATGTCCCTAACCTTTCTGTTCCATTTGTGACATGCTATATGCAGCACTGCTCATTGATCATCACTGCCTGTCTGAATCACCCAGCCCTTTCTGTGAGCAGTGAGACTTGCTACAACTGTCTGCCTCATTAGAGGGAAAATTTCCTTGGTGACATTTTGGAGGAAACAAGGCATTTGGAGGAACAGTCTTAAAATATTGCATTTGACAAAGTGGATGATTTTTAAAATTATTATTAATAATTATTATTTTTAAAATTATTATCCCAGCCCTACAATAGCCTACCCCTTGAGTCTCACCACAGCTCTCCCACGCATAGCCAGCCGTCCATGCCAGTCTGCAGATGGAAGGTCTCCAAACCCCAGGCCTGCTTTAAACCTTCTTTGCTGACAGGTCAGGACCATGATGCTCAGCCAAGCACTCCAGAATTACATCCTGGAGAGCACAGTAATATAAATATACATACATTGTGGGCCTGTGTGTACAGAAATAAATGGGTGAGGATGTTTGCGTGAATGCATTTGTAAATACAAATAAAATTACTTCATTCCCGGAAGCTACTTCCTTTTTGATTGCTTACATATTCTAAGTATAAAATGGAGTTTATCAGGATCTGAAGTGGACAGATTTTCCAATTAAATATGCTTTAAGATTTTTGCTATGCTAAGTGAAGTTTTATACCAGTCACCTTTCTCTGTTGAAAAACTTTGTTATCTACCTCCTCTGCAGGACTTTCTAATTTTGGGGAGTTCCATTGTTTCCTGCCTTGTAGAGCAGACAGTCCCCACTCACACTACTGGTCTTTTTTTTTTTTTTCTGTTGTGCTGGAGCCTACATTTCCCACTCTCTTCCTTGCCTGTTCAGTCCTGGTATCCCCTAGGTAGACAGATCTCAGCTGATGCTTCTCAGCTTCTCCAGTAAAATTCAGTGCTCACTGGACTGTTGGTTAGAATAACAAATCCTAAGTCCTGTCCTATGGATCCTTTGCATTCTTTGTGTTTTACAGGAAAACCATGAGTGTGAACTGTGCAGTGTCTGATAAACTGGAGCTTTCCAGTAGCCATTGCATGTGACCTTCATCATTACCTGACCAAGCAGCAGAAACCTGGATTTCCCATGCAAGCACTGACCATTCATCCAGGACTTCCAGGAGCCAGGAAGACTGGCTAGGAAGGGAGAGAACTGAAGCTGTACTTGATACTGCAAACTGATTACAGCATTCAAGAGCCTCTTAAAGCCCTTTGGAAGCATATACTCATGCCTGCAAAATGGGGTGAAAACCTGAAATTATTTTACCACTCTGTTAGAGTTTCATTAGCCCAAATGAGCAAGGCTGTGGATCTGCTCATGCTGTCAGTCCTGAGAAGTGAAATACAGTGTGTTCAGTAGTTACATGAATTCTGCAGATATCCTGGGAGGTCCCTCTTGTGCTGCAGCATCTTTTGGGCATGGGCAGTGTCCCAGTACATTTTCTGGTAGTGACTGAAGGCAATATAAAAAACAAACATGTGCAACATCAAGTTGGGATGCTGGGCAGCCCTACACTGAGCTGGTGCCTAAGTTGTGCCTGAGTGATTCCAGGTGGGATCCTGCATCACTGTGCAGTGGCAGTATGGCTTCCCTGGCCATTAAGCAAAAGGCAAGGTTTGCAGGGAGTGGTAAATTCTTTTATAGAGGAACTGTCAGAACTGGAAAAAGTGAGCGATATTCATGCTCATAGGATGCTCTTCAAGCCTGAAGCCAAAGCAGGAACTTCATGTGTGGGAACAATTAGCTATTAACAGCGGTTCCTAATTTTTACTTTCACTAAGGTTTGTGAGATTGGAAATGATGATCCATTACATCCTCGTGCCAAAATCTCACACTTGACATCATTTCAAAACATCTTATTGTCTGTTTGTATGTAAAATACCTCAGCTCTCAAAGACTTGAGCTTTTGCTGACTTGTCATATACTTTATGTACAGTTCTCCCACTAGCCCTTTTTTAGAAGAGTATGTGGTGGTAACAGTAAGAACTCTTGTCATGACAGTAGATTAACAGAAAGGCAAGTGAGAGGTGGGAGGGGGGCTGTTTCTGGGGCTGCAAGAAGAAATATGCAAATTTCAATCATCATAAAACATTGTTCTTTTTTTCAAAGGCAATTCTATTAAGCACAGCATTGCCTGCCAGTTGGAGGAAGTGATTGTGCTGCTCTGCTCTGCACTGGTGCAGCCTCACCTTGAGTTCTGTGTGCGGTTTTGGGCACCACAATATAAAAAAGACATTAAGCTATTGCAGATTGTTCAAAGGAAGGCCATGAGGGCTGGTGAAGGACCTGGAGGGGAAGCCTTAGGAGGAGTGGCTGAGGATACTTGGTTTGCTCAGCTTGGAGAAGAGTGGAGACCTCATTGTGGTCTTCAACATCCTCATAAGGGGAAGTGGATTTCTTCACTGATCTCTTCACTCTCATGACCAGTGACAGGACTTGAGGAAATGGCTTGAAGCTGTGTCAGGGGAGGTTTAGGTTGGCTATCAGGAAAAGGTTTTTCACACAGAGGGTGGTTGTGCACTGAACAGGTTCCCAAGGGCAGTGGTCACAGCACCAAGCCTGACAGAGTTCAGGAAGCATTTGGACATCACAGCACATGGTGTGATTCTTGGGCTTTCTTGTGCAGGGCCAGGAGCTGGACTCCATGATCTTGAGGGGTCCCTTCCAACTCACCATATTCTATGATTCTAAAAAATATTTTTGTCCCTTAACATGGAAATCACTTTTATCCTAGAAAGAATTATCTACAGTACTAAGTCTAGACATGTTCTTCTTTATTAAAGAATATTTTTGTATGAGCCACTTTCAAAAAGGAACTTTTTATGTTCTACCAACTAATGAGAGTTAATGTAAGTGTAAAGAATAGGATTTTAAAAGAAAAAAGTTAATGATGTGGGATGAAATTAGCACTTGTGAAAGAAGTCAAGCTGACAGTTCCCCACGAACTCCTTATTCAACAACAGATGAATGTAGACCTACTGGGAGGAAGGACCTAATGGAGTTGCTGTGTCTGACCCCTCTCCTGCCCTTCAGTGCCATTCAGTAATGCACGTACTCTCTAGACCAAAGTCTCCAGTGACCATTTCACACTGCATTCCCCTTGTCCAGCTCCATCAATTTTGCAGGAACATCTCATGTGGCCCAGGCAAACCCAGAGATTTTCTGTGCTTTCCCACAAACACAGCAATTAGCCAGTCACTTCAGACATGGCAAGTCAAATCTGATAGCCTGTCCAACAGTAAATCAGCACTAAAGCTCTCAGAAGTGTGTGCAAAACTAGCAGATACACAACACCAGACATTTAGGCATGCTTCAAATAATCCTATTTTATATCTATCTCTAAATTTGCCTGGTTTATATTTATCTCTAAATTTGCATTGACCATGTTCCCCGAAAGCCCTTTTTTTTATATATAAGCTAGAGTGCCTACAGTAATACTGGCCATTCCCAACTTAATCTTGTTTAAAGTTGTCAGCGGAATGAAGTTTCACAGGTTTGGGGTGGTTTTTTGGCTGTATCTCTATACTGGTTATAAACTTGCTGCCTTCAGTGCTACTGTTCTGGTACTCCTGTGAATAGGAAAGGAGTCAGGAGGCTGACTTAAGGTCATTCAGTCATTGACATTGAATTTTTATTCTATCACCATTCACCCATTACCCTCCTAAAACATTTGTAGTTTTACATGGAAAACCTTTAAATGGAATCCTTATTTTATGAAAGGATTTCCAGAATCATAAATATTTTGTGTTGCTCCTTTTTAAGGCTTGAAGTTTTGCTTTAGAAACAGGGGAAGAAAAGCAATTACTCTTTTCAAGGGAACATTACACCACTGACTTTGACAAGGTGTGAAGATGTGCAGTTGTGACTATTTTCATCCTCTGATTCAAGCTGACAGCTCAGTTACTTGTCCACTCATTTCCTGCAGGTGATAGGGAAATATTGATCAACAATATATCAGTCGGAATTGATGTATCCATGGGGATCAACAAGGCCGTCCAGCAAATTTTACTGTATGCCACAGCCTCTCAGGCATGACAGCATGGCATTCCTACTAATATAAGCCAAATGTCCACATTTTATTCTGAGAAGAGCTCACACAAAATCAAAAAGAGCAAGGATAAAAATCTTAGCTTTGTAAATAATACCCACATGAGGTTCTGAGCCACACAAAACGGTAAGAAAAATTATAGCAACAAGGCTGAGCTGTTGAATCACAGCAGAAGTATGTTGTCACATACCATATATTAAGGTAATAGTCTGTGCCAGTCCTGTGGCATTAGCACAATATGAACATCCTGAAGCAGAGTCACAATCAGGCCATTCCCCTTGGCTCACTGTGGAGTGTAAGGACAGGGCTTCACCAAAAATGTATGGGCTCATTTGCAGACAAAGCAGGGAGGATATTACAGCTTCTGGCAAGGCAATGAAATATGCAAGGCTGAGAAGGAGCAAATTAGACCACAGCAGAGAAAGCAACTATCTCAGAGCAAGCTTATGCTATTTTCCTACCCTGGCACAGTAGTACAACAAAATCCTCGGAGTGTCAGAAAGAAGCAGGCTGAGAAAGGTGATGGGAGGATACCAGAGATGCAGCATTAATTCAGTGTGATCAGTCGCTCAATCTCTGAGTTACTGATTGCCAAACTTAACCCTGCACTTTCAGAGAATACAAGCACACAGAAAGATTTAAGAAAAGCAAAGGTACGTTAAAAGCATGCATGAGAAAGGCAAACACTGAGAAAATAGTAAGGACCAAGAACAACAAGCAGAAAAGGAAGCACAGAAATAAAGGCAAATATGCACAGAACAAGCAATGGACAGAGAGAAAGGTAAAGACCTGAGCAAAGGTAGTGATTAAAGGTTATCCTACAAATCTTTCCACAGTTTTTTTAGCCTCTGAAGAGGGAATTCATTTGTAACAATGATCTTGCTGGAATGGAAACGAAAACCTGCTTTCACTAACAGCTATACACAGTTTACATTTGTAAATCATAGACTACTCTTTTTATATTTTTGTCTTTCACAGCTGCTGCAAAAAAAATCTCAAAATGGAAATGACAAAGCATCAAAATCTATCAAGCAAATAAAAAAGCCTGAAAGAATACTCTTTTTTTAGTGAACTTTAAACAGTGGCAACAGTAAAAATTCTATATAACCTTGCTTTGTTATCACTATATCAACTGTGCCAGCTTTTCACATATACAAATACTTGTGCATTCCTGATTGCCTGATGTGAGAGCAGGAATAAAACTCAGTCCTTTGAAGTCTTCTCTTAGTTTAGGATTATAGGGTTACAGTCAAGATTTAGTACAGCAGGATTCCCTTTATAAAAGGGTGCAGTTTGCACCAATGCTTCTTGTTACCACTGAAATGAATTTCAGATAGCATAACCCAAATGTCAAGGAAAAACCATTTCTGTATTTTTCTAACACAGTGTCAACTTGAAATATTAACAGTGTCTGAAGAAAAATCGTGTTGCTCTTCTGCAGGAACTCCCACACATAGCTGTAAGTATTTTCTGTTATGAAAAAATGGCCATCTGAATCGGCCCAGCAAACTTCTAAGTCAAAAATCAAATTAGTATCTCAAAAAATACTCTTGACAATAACAAATACTTATAGTTGTTTTGTTGCTTCTTTAAAAGGTGTAACAAAGCCCCAGGTAACTAGCTGTCCTGTTGCACAGCTGGCTTTGACAGGAGATTAATTTCCAGGAGGAGTGCTAGGTAATTAAAGATCTCTTTCAAAATTCCCCTGGGATTATTTCTATGGACTTAGAAAGCTATAAATGGGACCCCTGATTCTCCACCTCATCACTCAGTGTTCAGAGCAGACTTTAGTGTCAGTAGAAGCGGAATAGACTTCCCTGAAACAAATGATGATATGTGTCACTTATTAAAGGACTGCGTTAGGTAAATCTTTATAGACAAACATTGGGAGACTTGATGAGTTCTAGCAAACAAGAAAGTACAGAAAAGTACTACATCTCTTTTTCTAATAACTAAGCTAGGAACCCACCATAAGTTATAGAACTACTTCACAATAAAAGCAAGCAAGCTGCCCTTCTTCTTCCCTACAATAAAGTCTTTGAGACAATGAACTATAATCAAACCTGCCTTATGTGTCATATTGTAGATTTTGATTAACTCAGCATAGAACCTCTTCCTATTACACAACATCTTGTGCTACTGATTCTCTTGTCAAAACCACAGACTGTGATACACCAGGGTCATGACAGTTTCTCTGAGTGTGCTCTGGTGCAAAGTGGAATGTCTCAGAAAAAAACAAATGACATACTTTAATTTATTTTTTTTCTCTGAACTTGGAAGAACTCCACTGCAGCAACAAAACCAGCTCCCAGCTGGAGCCAAAATACACCTTTATCCTCAAACATCAGCCTTCCAGCAGCCTGAATGGCACATAGCAAGGTAAGGAACATAACTTCAATGAGGTAGAAGTGAAACAAAGATGAAGTTAATCTCCAACAGAGGTGATTAAGAAAGAAATATCCTAAGTTCTTGCAGAGAGCAGAGGAGCTCCACTCCAGGAGCTGCCACTGGCACCTACCTTCCTTCCTTCCTTCCTTCCTTCCTTCCTTCCTTCCTTCCTTCCTTCCTTCCTTCCTTCCTGATGTAGACCATTTTAATTCAAAAATGGTGTACACCATTTTTGTCAGAACACCTGTACAGCAGGTGTTCTGACAAAATCATAGGCATCTGAATAAAAGCTTAAAGGCCTTGGATTATCTTTTAACACCAGAACAGAAGACATTAATCAGGTCTGCTATGTCTGGCACATACTGAGGGTTAATTAGGTTTAGCAGTAGTAATCATAATAGAAATGCTTGGGTTTGTGGGCTCTGGCTTTTTTCTGTTTCACATCAGTAGCAAGACATGAGGAGAACTCAGCTTATTCTTTCAAGGTGATGTCTGTGCTGCCTTGGGGCTCTGAGGATTTATCTTCTTCTGGTATATCTGGTGGCTAAATTCCAGACTGTGTTACTGTCCTTGTCTCTGCCTTCCAGATAATTACTTAAATGCATGGTTGTATCAAATCTGGAACATGCTACCAGGTTAAAACTGAAACACAAGACACGTACTGCTGTAAATTAACACGCAAAGCATCCATTTTCCTTCCAAAGCAAATATTTGAGAAGTGGCATCTAAGAAAGGACATGCCTGAGTAAGTCTCTCCAACATGAATTCTTAGTTAACCCAAAAAACCTTGTTCTGAGAAGCATGTTTTGTGTTTCTTTGTTTATTGCCAGTTGATACAAAATCCAGACCCAGAGACTTAAATATCCTTGGCTTGAGTAAGGATTGCAGAACTGTTCCCTTAGGTTACATGTTGTTGTCCTGAAAAATCATTAAAGCTTCTGATGATCTGAGGTATTAACTTAGCTTCTTCATGTTTCCAGTAAACTAGTTTGCAACGTATTATAGGAAACATTTCAACTCAAGCCAAATAACTTCATTTTCTTTCAGTTATTATCCTTTTGTACTGTAGAGTCACATCTTACTTCCCTGTGAAAAATTTATTTATGCTTCAGCACAGTAGCATCAAAAGCAACCAGCCAAACAAAAATGACAAAAAAAAAGCATAGAGGCCAGAAAGAAAGAGTGCAGGGGGGTTGAGCAGAAGGAGCTAAGCTACTTCCACTCTAAGAACTGGCCTCCCAGAAGAGACATTGAGTACTTGCATGATTAGACCAATGAAAGTGATTGCTCTTTGGAATGAATTTATGACCCAGTTTCAAATCCCTGAAGAAAGCAGGGATTTAAAATGAGAAAGCTGAAAAGCCACAACAGCAGCAATGCAAACGTCTGCTCTTTTTCTCAGTTTTATAATAGTGTCATGGCCCTGATGATAAAAAAAAACCTAACAGTGTGTCAACGACGTGCTGGAGGCAATGAAAGTTGTCAATCAGTAATATGAAGGGAATTTAAGCAGCTTAATAGAGAGCAAAATTCAATTGATTAATGGTTAGAGAAGTACTCACTGACGTGGAGGTTTCAAGGAATTACAATCTGATTAAAATTCCATTTTAGAAATGAAGGGATATAGGATGCTAATCAGTCTAAACCACAGATTATTAGTGCCAGCTATTTGAAACAGCTGGGACTATTGTGATAAAAACAAAACGTGACTCAATTTTTGTGAGAGGGGGATCATTTATTTATTTTGAGAACTGGAGCACATCAGAGTAAACAACACCCATGCACCAAGCTTGCTGATCTCTGGCTGTCATTTTACACCTGAAAGCCTAGTTGTCTTTCGGTCAGCTTTGGTTAGAAAGGGAAAATCTGGATCACTTCATTCATCTACAACATAATAAGGTTCTGTATGTTCACAGAGCCACTTCATGAGGCTCCAGAGTCTTCTGCAAAGCACTTCGAACGAGGGTGCTTTTGGAACAAACATGGATTTAGAGACCCTGCCAGCAAAACAGGAGTCTGTAAGAATGTTTCTTTTAGAGATGTTATGGTAAGATAAAATTAGTGTCTATAGTCCTAAAAGATTTCCATTTTTTTTCTCCTTATTTTGGGATGAGCATCTATTAGGGCTAGGAATTCAAGAAACACTTTAGGTAAGAGTAGCTGAGTTCTGCCTCATTGCAATTCTGTCCCCACAAAGTGGCAATCTCATGGGATTGCTTGAGAAAGAAAGATTTAAGGCAGTATTTCTCATCAGTTCCTAAATTAAGCAGACTATTACTGCACTGCAAGATTTATATCATGGTTTTAGTGGCTTCAAATTTGAACTCTTCCAAACCACACTTGTACTGTTTCTGGAATGCACTGTCTTGTGCTTTGTGTGTTTTCTTTCAGCTCTGCTATTGACAGCATTGGTTTGCTCTGGCATGGCTTCTAGTTATGAGTACAAAGAGCTGTGACATTTCAAAAGATGTGTAAAGTCATACTCCCTTCTCTGGAGCCAAACATCTGTTATCAATTGAAGTAGTGAGCACTGATCTTAATTTGGAGTTTTTCTGGCAAATTAAGTCAGTTTCTAAAGATTTACCAAGACAACATTTAAGTAAGGAGATTGGGCCTAGGTAAGAAACAAAGAGAATGCATGAATAATTCCTGATTGCCATGTATCTGATTCTCCAAACAAGAATGATATTTGGCCCTGGGGAAAAAAAAAAATATTTTTAAACTATTTCTAAGTACATACCTATAGCATTAAATTAGACAAAAATATTTATCACTTATGGTTTTTAACTTGTTTAAAAAACAAACACTTCCCTGAGCTTGATGAATATAAGTTCGTTTGTGGGAGATATCATTGATACAAAGAAACAACAAAAAAATGCAAAGAAATAAAAAACCCAAAGAAAAAACCAAACCAAAACAAAAAGCCAAATTAGTTTTCATCCAGAGAAGACCTCTAGCATTCAGAACTCTATGGCCTAATTTAGGCAATTTTTCACTTCTGCAGCTGACCTCATACTATGAAGCAGAAAATACCTGGGGCAAAATGAACATCTGGTAGACTTGAAAAGATCGAATTTTCCTCATAGGCTTGTTGTTTTCCTGACTGAAATAAAGAATGTGGATAACATTCTAAATAGAGCTAACAAATCACTGGGAGAAGGTCAGCAGCTCTTCAGACGTGCCTAGCTTTGTAGCTTACTTTTTCAGGTAAGGAACCATCCTTTTATGTAAGAGACAACTTGCATTCACCTTAATGCCACCAGAGAGCTTCTGAATGGAGCCTACTCCTGACTTAGATCCCTCTCTCTGTCACCCACTGACAGAGGCATGTTCCTGATCTGAAAGGCCCACTGGAAGGAAAAGTACACAGTAGTTACAGCAGTTAGGGTGAAAGTTGGGGCTTAGCAGGCATTGCTCAATGACACTAGATGGCAGAGCAGCTGTTTTGAATTATTTAAAATGGCATCTTCCTGAGAGTTTTGCTGTTACTTTGTTTTATGACATCACAGTTTGAAACTGTGTTGACTTGGTTGGCTTTTTATGTTATGGAGTTTCTTTGTTGAAGACTGAAGTCAAAAGAGTAAAAGGATCAAAATAAATTTTGTAATTTAGTCTAAGGGTGACAAAAGATTAAGAAAGGGGAACAGAATGGACAGTCCATCAGCCATTTGGCCACATCAGCTGAGTCTCTATTCCTTTGACAAAGGAGGATATAGAAGTCTGGGGTCTGAGAGAAGTCGGTGAATTGTGGAACGAGAAGATTTTGGACAATACTCTGACAGAAATGTTCAGAGCTTTGATATCAGAAGTTTGGGATTAGAAAAGAAGAGTGCTGGCTCTGGGCTTTGAGAAATAGAAAATGATTCCTCCTGCTTCCAGTGGCTGACTGGGGCATGGCCCCCCAAGCTCAATGGGATCCTCGTCTCAGAGATACTCACATGGACTACTGTGGACATTTCACTGGCAGCACCTTCCCACCACCAGAACTGCCAGCAGGTCAGTTTTCACCTTGTAGTTATCACTGTGCAGGATAACTGCTCCTCACACAAACCCAAATCAAGCCTAAGGCACTTGCTTACCATAGCCTTTGGAAAGGTGGACGTGCTGTGGCTGTTTGAACCCTCCATATCCCAGAGAAGCACAGTATGTGCTAACAAGACCAATTGCTCACCCACCATTGCTTCATCTGTCAACACAGAAGTTTTACAAGTATCCTTGTAGGGATGAAATTGTTATTAACCCTTGCTGAATTTCCAGGAGCACCCACGCTTCCTCTAAAATAATAATGTTACTCTGAAAATATGAAAAACAAAATTATAGAAAGCAATAAAACCTTTCTTTCTACATCACTTTTCACTCATCTGCTTATAACTTATAAAGAAGGAAATGTACCATGTCCTTGCTACCATCAGACACAAGGCAGAAGCATTTGCAAGCATAAATTTCAGAATTGCACCTTTATGTGACAGAAGAGATTGAGATAAAATGTGAGCAAGACAGCTTTTGCAACACCGTACCATGAGATGAGAGTTGTCGGGTCCTTCCTTCTGATGTTTTTGGGTCAGCTGGAGCATGAGTCAGAATGCAAGGAAGAGAGCAGCTTGCAGAAGACAATTGCTGCCCTTTGACTCTTGTGTGTGATAAGGACCATCACCCTTTCCCCTATCAAGTGCTGTTTCCAGCAGAGAATCACAGAACCACAGAATGCTTTGGGTTGGAACCGACCTTAAAGATCACCTATTTCCAATATCCCTGCCATGGGCAGGGAGGCCTTTCATTAGACCAGGTTGCTCAGGGCCCTGGCCTTGAACACTTTAGGGATGGGGCATCTTCAGCTTCTGTGAGCAATCTGTTCCAGCATCTCACTGCTCTCTGAGTAAAAAAAAAAATTCCTAACATCTAATCTAACATAATCCTAACATCTTCCATGTTAGTTTAAAGCCACTCCCCCTCATCCTGTCACTATCTATCCATGTAAGAAGTCACTCTCCCTCTTTTTCATAAGCCCCCTTGAAGTACTGGCAGGGTGCGGTGAGATGTCCCTGGAGATGTAGGATGTACCCTGCTGCCAGAATAGACTTCAGGCACACATCTGTAAACACAGGTTGTAAAGATAATTTTGCACCTCTGCAAACTGGACAAAGCCCACAAAGAGAGCTGAAAGAATGAATTAATGAATTCAAAGACATGCCAGCATGGGAGTTGCTATGGAAGCAAAAAGAAATATTTTTAGATTGTTCTTGCATCACATATTCTCCCACACAGAAACTCCCATTCCCTCAAATTACCTTCAGTGAGGAGTGAAAGAGGAGCATCTCTTCATCTCATCATCCATTCTGCCTGTTTCTGAGCTGGTAGTGAGCCCATGCTGGACTCACATGGCAATCCCTTGAGAATATGACAGCTGGTAAAAGAGAGAAATATGTATGTGGCTGCTATACAGAGAAAGCACGAAAATTTTTGTAATTTGAAATCCATGGTGATGTCTGTGCATTCCTGTAATGAGCATTCATTTGTTTCTTTTTTCTGCAACTTCTGGAAGTGCAGCTTCCATAATGTTAACTCAGATATACAGATCTACTGTGCAAGAAACAGAAAAAGTACCTTAGTTATGTTATATGCATTATGCAGAAGACATAAACAGGCACATGTTTCTGCATAACTGGATGATTCCCTAGGGAGTAATTAGCATTTTGGCAGAGAAGCTTGCAACTATTTCTGTTCTTCTGCCAGAGAAATTTTATGGGGAGAACCCTGGTTTTGGTTACTAAAAAACAATTTATTGTATAATATTTTAGTGTAGCTACAAGATATACTTCAAGGTAGATAAGGTAGCAAACTTTGATATTATCTGTTTGCCTGTGACCTCCTCCTTCATATTCTCTTGCCAGTTTTAATGACAATTTTAAGATAAAATATGAACTGGAAAGAAAGAGAAATGCTAAAGGATCGTCTTTGAGAAGTATTGCCCCAATCTTAAAAATCTACATTTTTAAACAAATGTATTATTAGGTTGTTACACAATAAAATTGATTCAGAGTAGCATTAAGGAAAACACTCTTTCAGGACCGGCAGATATATTACCCAGAGGAAAGGACTCCCACAGTATCTACAAACCAGTGGGTTGTGGGGCTGTACAAAGACCTACATAGATTTTCCAGTCTGCAGATAAGAATCACTTTCACAGAGCCTCTTCAGCAAGTCGCAGGATGGTGGGGAGGGAGCCCGAGACGTCCGGTCCACACAAGTTCTTCTTTATAGTCACGCTAAGAAGTGCTACCCCTCAGATAAGGCTTCCCACAGCAGACATTTCTTCCTAAATCCAGTGCAGCGCTTTAAGAGGGTGTCACCAAGCCCCCCACTGCAGCTGGGGGTAGGCGTTCTCAAAGACTTAATGTTTGTTTTTACAGCAGACTTCTTTAGCTGAAGGGGGGAGCAATGCTCCCCTCCTTGACTGAATGTCATACGATGTGAAAAGAATGGGGGATCCCACACTTGTTCCTTTCACTCTGCAGCTCTACGTCATAACCAGCCCTTTTTCCCCATCCCACAGGAGAAAAAGAAGATGCTGAAGCAGCACACAGGCGCCTGCAATTTCTGTGTTTCCTAAGGGAAAGCTCCTGACAGCCTTTCCATACTGACAGAAGTACTACCGCCCACTCTGCCAAAGGCACTGAGATACACCGGAGCAGCAGGCTGGAAATGGAGAATTTGCTCCAGCAGCAAACAGGCAGAAGCTGAAAGGAAACTCCTGGGAAGGAAGAAGCACTCTGTGATGAGGGGAAGTGAGGTTCAGGAAGAGAGCTGCTGATATATGTCCAGCGAAACCAACCTCATCCATTCTATTGTCAGGAGACTTCATTTGTTTATTATGGCCTCATCCTGATCATGTCAACCACTGTGCTTTATTAGCAGAGTGAATTATCTTGCAGCTCTCAATAAATTACTGGCTGACATGTTTTGGCTGCTTTTGTTTTCATATAAGGAAGGAGTTGCAACAGAAATCACTGAAAGGAGTGGATATCACCATCCATCACATGACAGGGTGATTAATGGTACTGCTTTGACCTTTTCCAGTTAGCTCTAAACAGGAAATAGAAATGCAGCTTCTCTCTGCAGCCCTCCTTGGACACACCTTCCCTAGAACTGCCTCAATGCTCGAGGGGAAGGACATATGATGTGGCCTCCATCGCTGGGAGGACAAGAACAGATGGGCCACACCCATCAAAAAGATGCACCAGGGAGCAGAAGTCCATAAAGCTTTCCTCTGACTTGGTAGGAAGAAGGAATGCTTAGAGAGGGGTGATTTGAAGCTGGTGCCCCTCATACTCTATTGCTCTGAAGCATGGTGTGCAGAGCTGGGGCTAAGATTTTTAAGTGCAAATGACTTTCAGTTTGAAAGCAGGGTTTAAAGTCACCCTTACGGTATATGCTGCCTCTCCAGGGATAATTCACTGAAACATATGAGAATAGAAATTTGTGGAAAGCTCTGCATGGCCTCTCCCTGCAGATTACTAAAAATGTGTTCCTCTTTCACTTTTTGTCCTGTTTTTCAATGGAGTCTAGTGCCCTGAGTTCTAAGGTTTTATACCTTCCCACACTGCTTTATGAATCTTATTTTCTCCTCCAATTATGCCTTCAAAATGGAGTTAGATCCCTTTTATGCAGCTCAGCATAGCCCACTGCCCTCGTGCCACTGGCCTGGGACAGGCAGAGTTCCCATCAAGTTGAGCCATGTCTGAAGAAAATATCCAACAGACCATCTCTACTCACAAAAGGTGGAAAGCATGAAATGCTGATGGACAAAACCGATTGGTTTGCAGCAAATTAAATATCACTTGAGATGACAACTGTCAGTCCAAAATCAAGATGGGAATGAACAAGGTAATTCTAGACTGATAGGTAGGCCAATGGGAGGAGAACAAGAAATGAAACAAAACTATAGCACACAGTTCTCCAGCATGAAAAGATTGGATTGATTGATGGGAACAACTGAGATCTGCAGCAGTGAGACTGGTCTGGAGAACAAATAGACTCAAGTAAATGGTTTAGCAGTGACTGGGAAATGAGTATCCAACAAAAAGAGGGTTTTATCAAAGCTCTCAAAAAGTTTGCAGCAGGAAAGAACATCAGTGACTGCAGCAAGTGATGATATTTTATTCTGCAGAGACACCTGGGTTGGACAAGGGCCACTGGAGTGATTAATCAGGTGAGAAACTTAATCTACTTTCCTAGGCCATGGAAGCTGGGAACTCTGTAGTACTGCCAAGGATAGTATTGCTGGGTAAAGTGTTTGCTCAAGTCAGAAAAAGGCTGCATTGTTCTGGAAACAAAGAGTGTGTTGTCCAGCTCTCCTACTGTAGTGCTCTGCTACACCTTTCTCACAGCCACATCATGGAAGTAAAAACGGATCCTGTCTGGGAGGTATTTGTCCTCTAAACAGCCCAGAAAGAAAGGGGAGAAGCCCCCTGAGACACAAGATATGTTTATTCCTGGGGCTGAGACCTTGCTTCCCTGGCAAGGTGTTTTTGCTGGCAAGAGGCATGAAATCACTGCAGGTAAGTAAAATAGGAAATGAATTTGGATCCACTGACCACATCACACCCATTTAGTCAGTTCCTTCTCTGTTCCTCCCCTAATACATGCAGGACAAAGCCTCAACAAAACTGCTCTGAAGGAGCATGATGTGGATGAAGCCATGTGGTGCTACTGCATGTGATGCAAGCACTGCGCTGAAGGACGAGATTGCAGTGATGTGGGAGGCACACAGGCTCTGCCTGTGCTCCACTGGCCCATGGCTATGTAGGGACAGCACACACTGCAGCAATGATGGCAAGAGGGGTAGGGCAGCAAACCAAGGACTCATCTTCCTCACTGTAGCATGAGCCAAATAAATCTACTTTTGTCACATTTTTTTAAACAGTTTTTTTCTTTGCTGGGGCTTACAATGTGGGTAAAACAAATACAGCTGGGATATGTATTTCACAGAGAATTTTAGCAGACCAGGATCAGCTGTGCCAGTGAAGGCAGAAAAAAAAGGAGTTAGCAGGTAGGACATAAGTGTGAATTTTCTGGCTTAAAATTATTGCCATTTTTCCTTCTTGTTTTCTGCTAGCTCTCTTCCCAGTTGGCTTTGTGACAATTGCTTTCTCTGTTCACTTCATCAGTCACTGTGTAGTAGATATTATATCAAATAAAACTGTCTGCAATGGAAGACCCACACTCTTCTGTTTTTATTGTTGTGAGGAACTTAGTGTCAGTAATCATTCATTACCCACTTTATCTGCCTCAGTGATTTTTCCTTGACTGAAGTGAAAACTTTTGTTACAAACTTTCAATTCTATTCTCCCAACTTAGTATTGCGCTAGAAAGGACTCCATAGTTATTACAGACATTCAAAGGTAGTTCTCCTTAAAGATACTGTTAGACATTCTTTAGAGTAGGACAGTGATTAAAAAACTTTCCTTTGCCTTACAGGCTTTAAAAAATCTCTCTTCTTCATTAGTGATAGAAATAGTTTTCTCTCGTCGTAGATTATGGTCTTAACATTAGTTTGTTGCCTATTAAATGTATATTCTTACTTAAGCCATGCCATACATATATTTTCAGATGATGTCAAAGTGATAAATAAAACGTTTAGGACAAGATTCAAATGATCCAAGCAAGGATGGCAGAATAGTTTAGGCATATTGACCCCAAGCAACAGATCTGGAAAGTCTTCCTGATGGCACTGGTTTACATCAGTCGTGTTTACAACTCACAGGGGAACTCCAATCCGATCCTTGAGGCTCTCAGGACTGTAAGGCACAGTTACCCACACGTGATGAGCCTCGCTTCAGTCTAGCATTTAGGCAAAACCTGTGACCCCTGAGGACGTACATTCTGCAGGGATTTTAACCAATGATCACAACATGGAGCTCAAGAACTATAGTTAGTCTGAGTAACATTCAGCTTCAGATTAAGACCCCTAAACATGGGTGCCTACTTATGTGTCCAAACTCCCATCACACTCATCAGACATCTAGACAGGCGGGAGAGTGACACCCTGGGATCGACTGAGCTGCCCAGGTATAGGCGTCTAATGCAATTTTGGCTGTTGTGGGATATCCTCCCTGGCCTCTAGCTGCCACGCCAGGAGATGAGTACATCCTATAAGTCATAGGTCATTTCAACCAGCCTTCTGCAGATATTCAGGTGCTCTGAGGATCCTAAATGTCTTTGTGTGGGCAACTGAATTGCATCCCTAATGGCTGGTAAGCCATCACTCTCAGCTCCAGTGAGACTGTGCTGATTAGATGTACCCTGACTGTAGAGGCACCATAGAAGCAGGTACTTTAATCTCAATCTGGAGCTCACCACTTCATTAACAAAAAAAAATGCTGATGGTAATATCCATTTATACATAATTACTTATTGGTCAGTGCAGTCATTCAGGGAACCAGGGACTTGACGTGAAGCTTTGTCTAAACCCAGGACTCAGACTCGTCTGTACTTGCCTCTGTACCATAAGGGTGTATCAAGACTACTACACTATATTACCCAGAGGGCAAGGATGACATGTCCCTCCCTTCAGGATGAAGAACCCTGTGCAACTTGGGGAAATAGTAGGAAAGTGTATAGAAAAGGACCTGTCTGTGAGATCTAGCAGCCGCAGCTTACATCTACGTAGGATCTGTACTCTGGACTTCTCTGTCCCCAGGACCTGCTAATGTAAAAGACACGGAGAGGAACAAGGCCAGGTCCATCTCCCAAAGCTGTCTAGCAGGTTATACAGCCAACTTCCTGCCTCATTTATTAACTTGGTGGTTCCAGGAATCTGTCATGTAATCACAGACTCATACAATGTTTTTACTCATGTATCTGGTGTTAGGCAGAACTTCAGGGTCACATATCACAGGCCATTGTATTTTACCTGTACCTAGGTCAATAATTTGGGCTTGCTCTAAACAAGACATCCAGAGTATATAACTTATTGCATCTCCTGCAAACCTCTTTTGAAGGTTAACTTCATACTCATGGTTTAAAAAGATGCGCTCTCTTTTTAGGTTGAATTTTTTAAGCTTGAGCTGAACATCCATTCATATTATGTTTTTATATAGTAGGTTCAACAATATTATACCAATCAATTTTTCCATGCTGGTTCTAGTAGCCAGTAACTGAGACATCTTTTAATCTCCTTTTTCAGTAAACTTTGATTTGTCGTTCCTCAATCCTCATTGCAACTCAATCTTTCTAACTCTGAATGGTTCCTGCACCCTCTTCCAATATGGCTGGCTCATTTTCAAATTGCCATCAACTGTCTTGCATCTGTTCTGACCAAGGGTGTATGAAAAGGTTAAACCATGACAGGTCTCTGATGCATCAAATATTGGCCAAAGCTTTGCACAGGTTGCTCATCTGGAATAACTTGTTGTTTTCTTTTGCCTCTCTGGTACCACTGTCCTTTTCCAGGAGTGGAGACTTCTGAGCCTGTGCCTAGGACATAAGAGAGGAGAAAACAAAGGAAGAGAAGCCCTCTTCAATGTGAGGCTGATCCACATGGCTCTTAAGGAAAGGAGCAACAAGGGCTGGTAGTGGTGGGCACTGAGGGGCTGGAGTCCAGAAGAACTTGTAACAAAACCAAGAAAATAGCTTGTTTCAGAGGTGATTATAATTTTAAAAGCTGGTGGAACTGAATGGTTTCTGATACAGATCTGCCTCCTTATTCCTCTGGTTTTAAGTTAAACAACTAGTATTACAGAGTGGAATTGCTGTGATCAAGCCCCATGCTACGGCTGCTAACAGGGAGTTAGCTGATGAAGTGCATTTGATGTACTTGATGAAGTGGCAGCACAGGCTAATGAAATTGTTGTTCACTCAGGCATGTGAAGATTATAACTATAATCCCAGATCTGACTGTTCTTCTGCTTCCAAAAGTAACTTAATCATAATGCATTTCAGTTTCCTCGATGTCTTTCCCTCCCACATTTATCTCACTCTGTAAAACCAGGACTTAAAGTTATCATATCTTTTAATAAAGAACTCTGAACCCACTTGTGATCTCTAGGCCTTACTTTCATCTCTCTCCTATTCTCTCAGATCAGCAGTGACAATGGAATTAGGTGCAACGTTTCTGCCTGATTCCTGGGGATAAATATTGGTCCTATATCCAGTTTTTCTCATGCTCTCCCATCCAAGTGTAGAATGGGCCCATAATTCCCTACCCTCTGGCTACATGTCTCTAGGAATAGCTCTAGTTTGTGAATATTGTATTCATCCTGACACCCAAAATGCCACCAGCATCTTTGATGTGATACTGTGGGGACAAAAATGGCAGGAATGTAAGGATCATTAGAGTGTAAGTTAAATGTTGTGCTTTCTAGAATAGATACTACATGCAGCTGCCAAAATAACTCTGCTGAAAAGCAGACCAGCATACCAATTTTCAGATTTTCGGATCTTACAGTGTGCATACCAATGCATTTGTAAATAATTTTTCACTTCTACAACTATATTATATTACATGCAAAATTTGAATTTATTTCAAAAAAAAGACACCTAAAACTACCTTGAAAATAAGTCAATAATGGAACCCTACAGGAAGGTCACTAAGATCATAAAGGTTACTGATTTTAACTTTTGCCTGTATAAGACAGAATAAACATTTTGTGTTTTACACCATGCACTATGAACAAAGTTAGTTTTCCTCAAGGGTTTAATATACCAGACTTGATTTTCATGTCTTACTATGTCTAAGTAAAACATAAGTTTCATGTCTCACTGTGTCTAGTAAAACTAACAGGGTTAGTTTTGCTTGACTCAAGTCACCAACTTGGTCTCATGCCAACATCCACAATCACACTTTGGCTCTGAATGGGTCTAAAGCATTGCACTTCTCAATTTTTCGTCATAAACATACAGACAGTATTAATGGCTACTAGCATTTCCAGCATCACATTTGACTTCTGGAAGGGGATCCCCAACAACATTCCAGAACTGATGTCTGCTGGGGACAGCCGTCTTTGTAAGTGCCAACTGAGTTCCTGCAGGGAAGGGCTCACATCCAACATCCCATCTATCAAGCAGAAGGCAGACAGAATTAGCAGTAGGATAGAGAATAGATGTCAGAAAATCTTGAAATCAGCGTGGCATTCCACTGATGAAAGAGAAGGAGGATACGGAAAGAAAAAAAATCAAGCAGCTCTTGGCTTGCATGTAAACAATAATTTTGTCATTTTACATGTTTTTATTTTAAAAATGCAATGAAGATTCAAAATTAGAGGGAAAAAAAATATACATATTTTAAATGTGTTTTGCTTTTGCCTGCTGAAGTAATTCTCCTCATTCCTTTTCAAGTCTTGCATGTTTGTAATTTTACACATCTATTTATGGGTAGAGCGGTCTAATGTAACATTCAAAGAATTAATCTTATCACCTCTGAGGAAGTACTGGAAGATAAAATCAGGATTGCTCTTTGATCATTAAATGGCTTTAGAATTCTGCACACAAACAGATCTCTCTCTCTCTCTTATCAAATGTCAGAGACAGTTATGGCTGCTTGTGAAAGATATCTTTTTTCCTGCTCATACATAACACACAGATCTTCAGATGGGACACATGCCCTTTTATTTTCTAGTCTTTTATCAGCTAAATAAATTGGTTTCATTTGTAAGCAGCAGGATGGAAATTTTTGAGTTTGTTTTCTGTGGGGGAGAGAAGAAGTCATATAGGGCAAAGTAGAAGAAGGGTCTCTGTATCATATGAAGGTGCTTGTAATCTTGGAGCACAGCTACCCAGCTGCAGGAACATACTCTCACATCCTCTCACAATACTCTCACAGTATGCACCATGTTTAAAATATGTGCAGAAAAAAACCCAGTAAAGTATTACCATAATGATTTGCAAGTAAATCCCTAAACTGACACGGAATGTTTAGGGCGATGTTGATATGCATAGTGAATATGCCAGTTAGGATGCATTTCAGGACATAATACACATGTTCACTATATGCGTGTGTTCGTGCTTAAGTGAGGCATCTTTATGATTCATTATACCCAGCTCCAGACTGGGGCTGAGCCGTGGTTCATGCAAGACCAGCGTGGACAGTGGCAGAGGTGGCTGGAAGAGCAGGGGCACAGCATCATGTGGAGGAGAAAAATGGGGGCACAAGCCAGGAAAGGGAGTCTCAGAGTAGAAGGTTAAAACATCAACATAACCAACAGGGGTTTTTTTCCTTTATTCAATTGTCAGCAGCAATTAGGATCTGACATTAATAATCTCATTAGAAATCCAGAAAATTGGTTTGGATTGAGTGGTAGAAGTTCAAGTAGAAAAGAGGGTAGAGGGACTTACAGATCACCTCTTCTGCATCCGCCCCTGTGATCCAGGTTTACTGATCATTACTGCTCACTGCCATACTTCGGAAAATAAGAGAAAAGTTCATTTCACTGAACGAGAAAAAACACTTTGTCTGAAACGTATATTAAAAAAAGATGATTTATTGCTTTTCTATCAATTTGTGCTTTTCTCACAGCTCAACATCTTCCTCCCCCCCCCACCCAGGCTCTCAACAGACACGTTCCCTGTGTCTGTTTTATGATGGAGTATTTCAGAACCTGATCGCAGACTTTATGGTGTGCAGAGAAACACCCAGTCCTAATATATTCTACCAGAATGATGCAAAAAACCAAATTGCTGGTCATTCTTTGAGGCAGCTTAAACAAATTATTGACTAATGTTAACTAAATACTAGATACTTGCTTTAAATACAGGTTTTGTTTGGGGTTTTTTTGGCCGGGAAAATGTTTTCATTGAGTGCATTTGACTAGATAAAACAGATAAATACAGTTAAGTAGACCACCTGAGTCAATAAATTAATCAGTGGGAGGAAATGCTTTCAGAGTTGGTGTCTAAATACACCATCCTATGCACATACAGATATGCACATGTACTGCTATTGCTTAGTAAAGGCTTCCAAAAACCCAAAAAGGCTGCATAACACCCTGGTAAAATTTCCTCCATTTTCTAATAATAAGAAAGTAACATTGTTTTGCTCCTGGGGAAGGCCATGCACACCCACAATGTCACTAATCTGAATAAACCTGACAGAAGACAGCAGGATCTAACTCAGCACAGAGCCCAGGAGTGGGTCACGGCACAACAGGTCATCTTAAAAGTGACACTTCCCAGCATGTGCACAGTGTGCTGAGGTGCTTATTTCAAATCTTTGTAGAGAATGAAGTCAGTGAAATTACACTGGGGATGAATTTAGCCTCATAACTTTTTCTGATCTATTTCCTGCAATTCTCTTAAGTATTTAGTTGCTTCCTGCTAATTATTTTTGCATTATTTTACGGCAGGCTAACATGTGCCACATGGGGCTTTTTTAAAATGTTCTTTAATCATTGTCACTCAAAATAATTTAAGCTTCTGAATGAGTTTATACAGTAGTAAAGGATCTGATAGAGAAAAGGCTATGGTTCTTGTCTAATGGGTTATTAAAGTGAAGAAAGCGCTTTCCATAAAACTCTCCTTTGAAATATTTTTCTAAAGCTCAATCCAAGCTGAATTTCTGCTTTGGTGAAATTAATGGAGCTCCCCAAATTCATAAGAACCTAGCCTGGATAGATCCAATTGCATATTTAAGGAAAAAAGGACATGTTCAGACCATGAACTAAACTTGCAAGAAACAGCTTTCATTTTTTAAGTCTGACTCCAAAAGATTTTTATGGATCTCATATCATAAGATTTCCTATTAGTAGGCAGAATTAAGCATGCATTTTATCTCCAGGACCCTCCCATTTTTAATCAGTTTCCTACCAATGAGGAGTAGGTCTGGGTTATTGTGAAAATATGTGAAAAAGATAGTTGCAAAGCTCGAAATGATCAGCCTCCATTAAGGCAAAACTGTGCAGGTTGAACCTGGTACATGGACCAGGTTCTCTAAAGTTAGTACTATGTATGACATGGAAACAGTGGCTCAGACATTATTATCAAGATCTGTTTATTTTAGGTGTCCTGAATCAGGTATGACATGGTTCAGCATATGCCAGAAAAAGCATGAACAATCTCAAGTTCCCTGCTTTCACCTCCATGTAGCCTTCTCCAAGTAACACATGCTTTTCTGAGTCATCTCCTGTGAGGATTATTACTATAGTTTTCCAGATTCCTTGCAAACCATTCCAGATATTGCATTTACTTAAACAAGCAAACATTTGCATTTACATAAACAACAAAAAAAAAGTAGCTGATTCAGTATCATTTTCAAGCTTGCCCAGGCTAGGCCCAGGAGACCGTGAAGTCAGACTAAACCAGTTCCTACTCCAGTGCTTTTTCAACATTTCTATCCTTCTGAAAGATGTTAAGATATGGTACTGCAATCACTCCAAGTGTTGGGTAGGTGGTTTTGCCAGTAGATTCAACCAAGCTGTCAAACACTTTCTCAGAAACAAATAAAATGAGAGAGTGGAAAAAAGAAACAGATGGTCTTTACCTTGCTAATGCCATCCTTGTAAAACATCTAAAAGATATCTTAATTCGATATGGCTAGTTCTCTTCTTACATAAGTTCTGTATTTAGTTGGAGGCCTGCCATGTTTTCCGTGACCAGGCCAACCACTCAGTGCTATTACAATTCAGGGTTCTTTTTTAATTTCTGTTCCACCGAAAGTCTCACCACCACAATGACAGTTGCAATTGCCCAAGACCTTTCAGTAGATGAACCACAGCCTGAATAGAGGCCAGCTGATCTCCTGGCTTCTTTTCCAAAGGCTGTGCGGCTCTTATTCAAACAGCCTCTTTGCATGGGTTATCTGGTGTCAATTTATAATTTACCCCACTAGATATCAGCCCCTTGAGTATTATTTCACAGTCAGGTAATTATTCCGTTCAGCTTCTTTAAAATATTCTCTGCTGCTTTGAAATAGGAGAGGCTGGGGTGCCTAGTGCATAGTCTTTAAGCTCTGTTCATGCATCTGAGAGAGATGACTCACACTGCCAATGTGGATTTACTCATTAGGTCTGTTGTGCTAGTAGATGCTCTGGGGAAGCTGACAGTGACCAAATATTTCCTTTTTATCAGTGCAGCTATTTCCCTCTCATCTTGATGCAGAGCAGCTCTGGTTGTCACTGGTATGGGCTGCAATCTTATCAGATCCGCCTTCTCTTTCTTTCCTCCTTTGCTCATGAAAAGTTACTCTACTGACTTTCTCAAAATACATTATCAGTGCTATTTCACAACCCCATCTCTTCAATTGTCAAATGCATACCAAATATTTTGCTCTCAAAGGAGATAAAAAATATTCAGAGGTGAAATGAATAACACCCACATGTTTTAAAAGAACTTGTCCTTCTCTGCTCTGCAGTGGTGCAGCGTCACCTTGAATATTGTGTGTAGTTTTGGGTGCCACAATGTAAGAAAGATATTAAACTATCAGAGAACATCCAAAGGAGAGCTATGAAGATGGTGAAGGGCCTTGAGGGGAAGCCATATGAGGGGTGGCTGAGGTCACTTGGTCTGTTCAGCCTGGAGGAGAGTGAGGGGAGCCCTCACTGCGGTCCACAGCTTTCTTATGAGGGGAAGAGGAGGGGCAGGCACTGACCTCTTCTCTGTGGTGACCAGCGACAGGACAGGAGGGAATGTCCTGAAATTGTGTCAGGGGAGGGTTAGGGTGGATATTAGGCAAAGGTTCTTCACCCAGAGGGTGTTTGGGCACTGGAACAGGCTGCCCAGGGCAGTGGTCACAGCACCAAGCCTGACAGAGTTCAAGCAGCATTTGAACCATGGTCTCAGGCATGCGGTGTGACTCTTGGAACTGTCCTGTGCAGGACCAGGATCCTCGAGTGTCCCGTCCAACTCCGCATACTCTGTGATTCAGTGATCTTCCTGTACAGAGTCTTCATTTTATTTTTTATGTGGCTTCCAAAATTAAGTCCATCCAAATCTGTCAAATCATTTGCTGACTGAGAGCCACAAAAATCTCCAAATAATTGGCAAATTTAACTTTTCAAAGCATACCTTTATGTGTGTGCGGAGCTGAAAAAACTTTGCTATATTTTTCACCACTTTTTGTCTTCTGTCTAAGAGCAATGAGGAGAAAAACTTCCCAGCAAAGAATTCAAGGACTGATTTTGCCATAGGCTCCATAGTCACAAAAATAATCTTCTGTCACTGGAATTTCAAAGCAAGGGGCTTGACACTAGCGGCTTGACTTGGTGCTGCACATGGAGAGTCTGTGGTGGCCCAGACACTGCTGCAAATGTTACCCAGTTCTTCTGCTGCTCTTCTCAGAAACTGCAAGGTTGTATATTCAGTTCATCAAATTATAAGACGTGATTAAGTCAAATCAGTTTTCTTGAGAGTAATTCCTCATTAATTAGTAGTCAATGAGCAATAATAGCCCATCATCAATGCAGCTGTTTTTTCCAGCTTAGGTGAGGAATGATTCTGGAGAGGAAAATCAAATGGCTCTGGAAGTAAAGGTAGAAAGATCTCAGTAGCAGCATGTCCCCTTTAGATAATGAATTTAAGTACTACAGTTGTCTGTGAGTAAGAAGAGAGTTGACAAAGTGATAAAGTACTACCTAATTACTTCAGAAAGCTGCCTGCTATTAAGGTTTTAGTACATCATATAAGCAAGAAGGTCATTTATATCAGAGTGAAGGAGTTTTACCATGAGGAAGGATTGAACATCACATTTCAAAAAAGTGCATCTATAACTTTGTGCAGAAATGAAAAATATTAGGCTTACAGTAAGTAATATGCTTGACAACAAGCCTTCCAAAAGTCAAGCAGTAACTTGCTTGATTTTTTCCTCTGGAGCAGGAGAAAAATGCTACAGAAAATAATTCATTTTTACTGAATTGTCTTTTCACCAGGGTAAATCTAAATATAAGATAGCTCTTTTATGTTCTTAATTTCTTTTAAATGATCCCAGTGTTCCACAGTGCTTAATCAAGGGAAGTCTCTGATGTTTATGCAAGTAGACCATGTTTCTTCCCTCCATGGTTCACTCACTACACACTGTTTGTAACTCACACACAAAAGTCTCTCTGGTAAAAGGAAATGCGCACAGTGTTCATATGTCTGGTTTTCTTCTTCACTCTGCCCCTATGCCAATATTACAAAGCCTGTGAGTGACTATTTCCGAAAAAAACTACCTGGCTTCGTATGCACAGTCAGATATAGAACAGAATTCTTGAGACAGGCACTAGGGATATATGTGGATATCACCATTACAAGTTGCTCAATTATCATTCCTCAATAAACACTTTTCAGGGTCCTTGGATTGCAAATTCATTTGGGCTTTGGAATCTTCCCATGTGAGCAAAGCTATAGCTTTGTGATTGTGCCTCTGGACTCTATGGGGTGGGCACCAGTCCATAATGAAAAAGGTATTTTATGTGGACTGTGTTGAAACTTTCATAGGTGACATGCACTTGGTCTGAGTCAATAGAACAGAGGAGCTGGCAGATCTTAAAATCTTGTTAACCAAAAGTTTGAAAGTGTTTTTCTCTCAGTCCCTAAATAACAAAACGCGTGGTCCCCCTCACCCTTCTCACCACATATTTATTGAAAGAGATTTACTCTAATAAGCCTGTCCATTTCTATTAGCAACTCTTTATAACAAATGATCACTTTCATAAAATTACAGAAAAGAGGTCTGCAATGGACTTTGAGGATACGTCTTCAGTGCTAAGTAATAGAAAGCCTGGGAGGATGCTTGAACACTGGAGCTCTGATTGTCCACTGTGTTTTATTATTTGCTCTCTGCAGCCAGTTTTCTTCAAGACAATGCTGCTATAGAAGGAACAGGACATGAACCAGTCCGTGTGACTGTCCCAGGACCAGTAATCAGCCCTGAGGCCAATTAGACATAGCCTGAAAGTTATAGAGCCATCTTTTCTTCTCAAAATAGAAAATATGCAGTAATTTGCTCTGTTCCTATATGAACCAAATCTAATCAATGAGCTTTGTGGGCTGAATACTCCAAGGTTGTGCTCTGCCCAACAACTTTCAGTATTTCTGAATTTTGCTCTGCTCCCACTGACATCAACAATCTGTCACGAATCAGCATAAATAACTTGTTGCCACTCCTCACAAGCCTCAAATTATAGTATTTTGGGAAATTTACAGTAAAATAATCATTTGCATCACTTCTGAAGCCTCAGGATAGAAAACTTCCCTGCCAAGATAGTCCTAATTGTAAGGGGTTATGATGCCAGCTGACTGCATTCTCTGCAGAGACACCAACCCACATATCTCCATGGGAACAGTCAAAAAAACCATTCAGTAAAGTAATCTCAAAATTCTTCCTGGGCTATGAACCTTGGAAACCCCTTGGGAATGCAGGAGGTAATCCCTAGCAGGAATCCTTGCAACATGTTTGTTGTCTATGAAGTATAGCAGAATAAGCCTGTCTTAGGTGATGACATGTGGAATCAGTACTGCAGGGCATCAGTGACAATTTCTCAGTTAGACTGCAGTACCTCCCAACATCTTCAGTCAGGCTTTATGAAATTGAATGAGGGAAGAATTTGGCCTTGTAATTCTACTCCCTAAGCTGAATAAAGTCCAATTATGACCAGAATTATTAATATTGTTACCCTTATTCAAGACATCCAGCCACTAAGAGACAAAGCAATTGCTATTCATTGTTAAGGCAATATAGATGCCTTTGTGTAACTATTCACCAAACCAAGTATCTTTAACTCTGTGTGTGTGTGTGTGCACATGTGTGTGTGTGTGTGCGTGTGTGTGTGTACATGGATTTTTCCTTTCAGATTGGCTGGGTTTTTCTTCTTTCATATTTCATTTTTCCTAATGCAAATAACTTACAGGTATAAAATGGAATAACTCTAGGGAAAGTTTCACTTCTACCTTCATAACAGACAGAAGTTCTCAGAGCATGCAAGATCCCTACACAGGACTTGTACCTGTACATCCAGTCTCAATTCCTTTCTGTTTCCCAGGCCTGTGGGGTAATGAGATGAAGAGCAGTTGTTGTTAGGATAAAAAACAGCATCAGAGATAAACATAGTCCCCTGTCCCCTCTACTGTCATAACATGAGTTCCCAGATTCCAGAAAATGGTTATTTTCACTGGGTTGGTAGCCTAAGCACCAAAAGCTCCGTGTCCTGTCTGTAAGCTGAGAGCGGTTCAACAGCTGCCTCCTCCTCCTCCTCTATATTTATCCACAGAAGTCTCGTGGATGTCCCAGGATGCTTCTCAGTTGGTTGTGCAACACTGAAAGCCCCCATTGTTACGAAAGAGACTCTTTCAGTTCCTCTCAGCAGGCTGCTATGCTATGGGGCTTCAAATCAAAAACAGACTCATCTGGGGTTCCTCTTATTCTTTTTAATATGCTTTCTCCCTAGAGATGCCTCCACACATTTAAATTGCCTTTCCTTTTTTGCCAGTGTTAATGTTATGCATTAGGTATTTGGCACAGATGCAATACATATTTTCTCCCTCCTAAATTCAGCCTATCTTTTCTTCCTAAATAAAAGCAGACTCCAGAGCATCCGCCCCATGTGGCCAATCTCTCTGTGCTACACCTGCTTTCACCTCATGCAAAACACAATGAATCATGAACAAAACATCTCCAAAAATGACAGCGCGTAACTTAGAATACCCTTAATAAATTACCCATGAAAGTATGGCACTGCTCTGGGGTGCCTGCTCATGTACAAGCAAAAAGTGTACCTGTCATGCAAGTCTAGAGGAATGGAGTGCCAATACTTGAAAAGGATTTTTCTGGACCATATCTTTCTGGTTTTCAAACCGTTCTTTAGACTATTAAGACATTTCAGTTCTTTTTTACCTTTCACAGCATGGGCAACGTGACGTCCTAAGACTCTTTTTAAAGTCTCCCAACTCTAAAAAGAAGGTGATTATTGTTTACAGAACACTTTGTTTAAGAAGTTATTCCCCTCTTCTTGCTCCACCTGTGGGAGAAAAATGAATAGGAGTTGTTGCAGACAAAGTCAGGCTCAGACAAGAAGAACTTGAGGCAATAGCGGCAGCCACTGTATCATACCTTTGCCATGATGTCACTGCTGATCTGACACATGCAACACCTCCACCACATTTATCATAACTGAACACATCAGGATCATTACAGATGGCTGCTGAAAATGCTTTTTCGATACTTAAATTTCAAGACTGCTTATGAAAAACACAGTATTTTTTCTTATCCCCTACTTCCCGCAGCTTTCAAAAAAACAGACTTATAACACTTGGTTTTGGTAGACTCTGCAAGCATGCTTAGGTCTTTTCTGTCATTAGTATGGCATTTTGCTTTGAAAATGTGATGTGTATTATCATTATTGACACTTAGTCTTTGCCTTTGAGGAAGTTCCCACTGCTCTCACTTGTGTGGAGCAGGGCACCACTCTATTGTCCACAGACAGAATGTAAAAATTAAGCATTTTACACAAATTGACAGGGTTGTCAATGTATAAGAGGAAGAGAGTAAGTCGTCTCTTTCAGATGGGGAGTTGAGCAGTGAGAAAATTGATTGAGCCAAAATGCAGTTGAAGCCTGATCATATTTTCCTTAAACAGTAAGATGAATGCAGTGATTCCATTACAGATGCATGGATAGTGTATCACAGAATCACAGATTTAGCTAGGTTGGAAAAGATCTTTGAGATCACCAAGTCCAACCTATGACCAAACACCCCCTTATCAACTAAACCATGGCACTGAGTGCCACGTCCAGTCTTTATTAATTTGTAATGCCCTGTGTCGTATTGAGGAGGTAGAAGACATAAAGGTCCCTCGGGGAGCTCTAACGCCAAAATCCTAATTTCTGGAGGTTAATACTGCAGCAAACTGATTTCACTAAAATTATAGAGCCTCAGTGAGCACATGTGTCCACTTGATCTGCTGGAGCCAGGGCTCGGGGGGGCGGTTTAGTCACAGCTCAGTGGGAAATCAGGGTCAGGCAGCAATGAGTCTGCAGCACTGCTCAAGGATGTGGTAAATGATCTGCAGCAGCTGGAAACCAGAAAAAAATACTGTCTATACTAGATTTCAGAGAAGTGCTTTAAGGTGGAATTTTCAAGAAAAAAAAGTTCAGATTTTGTTTTTTTATTTCTTATATACCAAGAAGGAGATGAGCAGCACAGCTGGTTAGACAGCTTTTCTCAATGTTTATAAGGTAATAAAAATTCATTGGGTGTGTTTGATCTTTCCTGTTAGTGTCTTCGTGTTTCTATTAGGGATATCCAAATCCTGCAAGTCTTGAGCCAAATATTATCTGTATGAAATCTTTGTCCTAGTACTATATCCTCCCTTGCAACATCATTCACATGTTAGTTGTTCTGTTGCCAAATTCTTCAAAACTCTAAGTAACATCCCTTTTGCTGACTCTCAGCCAAATCAAGTAACTGAATGTTTGCTGTGTTCTTTGGATTCAGGTTATAAACTGACATACAATGCTACTGACTAAATTTATTTCAGTTCTCCCATTTCCCCTTACCCTCCCATACGGCCCAAACTTCCCCTCCTTTGCTGCTTTCCCTTACTCCTTGGGTGAATAACGACATATGTCTCAGTGAAACACAAACCCACCTGTTTTTAAACACTGTTTGTCACACCTCCTCCCCCAAACTCAATGTCCCAAAGTCCACATGTTCTATGTAAGGTAAAATCTGGTACTGATTTTGAAAGGCTGGTAACATATCCAGGCTGGCTTTTTTTTCCAGTGGGAAAGATGGAGATCCATTATGGTTGAGATGATTGGCATAAAAACAAAGTCTTATCCACCAAAATAAGGAAAACCAAAAAACCAAAAAAAAAAACCCAAGAAAAGATAAAAAGCTAAAATTTACCATCTCCAATAGCACAGGAGTTGAAGGGAAATGGAGAATAAATCAAAGGCCATTGAAGTAAAGTGCAAGTTTTCCATCAGTCAAAAAGCACTCAGTCAAGCCTTAAGAGTACAGACCAAGCTCCATTTTTGGAAAGAAAAACTAAGGCTAATTTAATGAGATTAGATATAAAAAGTCTCAAGACCTAAAAGAGAAGACAAACTGACTTTTTTTCCTGGGATGGACACAAGAACAGTGGTAGTCCAAAAAAGCAGGGTTATTTCAGGAGACAAGCTCACCTGTGAGAAATACTGTTTAGTCAGGTGTCTGTGGCTTCTGCAGTTGCTACATTAAAACCGTCCAAAAAATACCGTGAATCCCAGCAGTATCAGTGTATTCTAAGAAAGGCCCATTTCTAAGACCTTCTCATAGGAAAGTGTCAGTGACAGGGACCTCTTCCTGCTAATTATTTAAGGAACAAGGAAATACAAAAGTGTATGAGGAGGTGAAAAGAGGAAGGAACTAGTCTCAGAGCACTACAGCAAAAATCTTTGGTTTTTTGGACCAACGGCTCCAGTTGGGCAGTTGGCCTCTGCAGATAGGCCTGAAATAAGCACCAGCACTAACCCGATTACAGGTCCCTTCAAATTTAAAAGGTATGAAATAAAGCAGTTTATTTATTTCCTCCAGAAATACTGCAACTATAGATTTGCAAACCAAAATGGAAAGTATACTGTTGGAAAAGGCAAGAAAATAAATGCTTGTCAAATATGGGCTCCAGAAAAAGGAATATACATTTTTAGAAATCTCTTCAATTAGAAGGTAGAATTTTGGATTACATATGTTAAGGCACAGACTGAATCTGACAGGATTGTAAATGCCTCTGCACTTTAAGTTCCTAAAGACCAATGCATGCTTTACACGTGGAACACATCTCCGAGATTAGGCCTTTAAGTCCTCATTTTTGTGAGCAGAAATAATATATGGAACTGTTAGGATGTGATGAGCTGATATTCCAATCATATTTTGCTGAAGTGTAAATGATTGTAAGAGGACTAAAGTGGTGGAAAGTGTAGCTGAGGTATGATAATCCTGAATAGATATATGAAAAAGCCCCCTGTATAGGAAATTCATACTGAGCTTAGTGTTAGCGAGCAGAACGTCGTATCATCCAAGCTCTAACCTTCACAAGTACACAAATACACAGATTTTAATGGTGTCTACAGCTTTCTAAACACACCTTGAAAGATTCAGCTTCAAACATGCTAAATCCAAACTCTTTTAAAATTCTGTTTGATCCAACCCTACCCACAGACTGCTACAGATCTGTTCGACCTGTATTAGCCAAATGACTTTCATGCTTCAAAAATATAACTGTTTTATGGGGAATGTGGGCTAAGTTTGCTCACATCTAGATAAAAACATGCAGATGAAAGAGCAAATGATATCACATAATGTATCACGAATCATTCCCTCAGTCATTATTAAGTTTTTTCCTGTTTGCCAGTCATTCAAGTACACTCCCTGTCTGCCTGTAATTCTGGAGGTTTACTGCATGATTTGGATGGACATATCCCACCCCGCAGATAATCTGCCAGGAGAGCACTTCAGCATTAATCACTGTGTGCTATTAGTGGTAGGCAACATGTCATTTAGGCTACACGATTTTCTTTGTACTACCTGGCTGTGTAATGGCGATGCTGAAAGAATGAATGATGAACATACTTCCCAGATGAAGTTTCAGGCGAACGACTATCCATGGTAACTACCACAAGAATTTCATGATTCACTTATGTTTTCCATGAATATGCTTCTACTTGTCCAAACAATAAATTCAATAACCAGAAGAACAAACTTGTTCTGCAGATTCTGAGAAACAGATTCAGGTCAAGAGTTCCCTAAGCTTCAAGCCCTTTTCAATATGCGGAAGTGAATTTCAGCAATTACAAAGCAGATAAGTGCTGCATTTCTCCCTGTTCGTTTTTTTCTTTCTTTTTTGTCCCTGGGTAAAGAAAAGAAAAGAAAAAAAAAGAAAAAAAAAGAAGTTGATTAAAACTGTTGGGTTTTTTCATGAAGTTCACCCAGGAAAGGAAGTTTGTGAACAAAGAACTGAAGAACAGAAACTCCTGAGTTTTAAAACCAGCTCCAATAACATTTTACTGTGACTGCTGGTCAATTACGTGGTGTAGCACACCAAGAATGTTTGTTTGTTTCAAGCAAATAATGGGCAAAAAATAGCATCTCTGATAAAGCTGGCCTTTCTCCTGTGAAATACCTATCATCTGTTTTCAGTTTGCTCACGCTATTAAACTTATGCCTCACTCTTTTCTGGATTTCAGGAGTAGTTCTTTGTAACTGTGAAAGGAGAACAACATAGCCTTTGGAAGGATTTGTGGTCAAAGGTATTGTATAACCACCAGTTATTTATTATGAAATGAATGCGCTCTTGTTCGAGTGAATTCCAGCATGAATATCATATGACAGGACTGAGAGGAAGTTTGTTTATTCTATAGACCAAAGTAGTATTTGTCTTAATAAAATGATAACATTGTTCATTTATCTTTGGAGAATTAATCTGATATGTCTCTCAGTTAAGCCTTAGGGCCAGATTTTTCCACCCTGATTCACCTTGTCAACTATTTTTTCATGTTAACAGGCCTACATAAAGTTCAGATCATACTGTGTTTGATAGAAAAGAAGGAACAGCCATGTCTTAGGGTCTATTCTAGGCAGCCCTGAGTCCAGCAATGACATTGACTGGGAATATAACTGAAATAATCTAGGCAGTAATGTTTTTACATTGGAAATAAGGTAATATCAGCAAAAAAAAAAAAAAATTAGATTTAATTATGCTGGTATATAAGAAAGATTAGAGACAATGGCAGCTCTTCCCTTTGAAAATAAAATATTTCAAAGTGACCCTAGCAAAAATCTACATAGAAATAGCTTGAAGCAAAGAATGAATGGATTATTCAAACAATCTTCTAAATATTTAGGAAACTAGAGTAAACAAAAAGTAGTAACTTTGGTGTCAGTCTGCAGTGAGTTACAGCACCTTCTTCATTGCTCAAGTGTCTTTTCTCTGTGGGAAAAGATAAGATCAGAATCAAACAGACTAGCATGTATAGAGTAAAATGTACTTTTCTTCATGAAAGTGTATTCTAATCTTCCAATACTGCTTGTACAAGATTTTGTGGAATACTGTACCCATAATACTTTGATGAATGACTCCCATTCAACAAATATGGACCATGATGTGAGTCCAAGGGCCACGGCCATCACAACAGCAGTTATGAAATGACATTTCTCACTGAGTCGTGGCATACAAATCACAAAGGCGTGGAACACATGAGAGTCAAAACATGTTTTTCCACCTTCCTCTGAGAGGCCACGTCCAAGCCTGTGCTTAAGCCAAGACATGAGACTAGCCAGATCAGCAAGGTCTAGCTCATGTAGCAAATCCACATTTGATCTGGATCTGAAGTGGTTTTTCCGCACACAGCCTGCGAACAAACTCACTCTTAGCACTGTTACTCAGTTATGGATAATAATGACATCTGCTCTGTGCTCTTAGCCTCAAAGCGTCAAATTCCAATAAGATAGACAAAAAATATACCAAAAACAGAAAGGAAAGCAAAGCAATCTGGAAGAAAGCTTGCATGATCTTCAGTAGGGCCATGTTTATTTTTGTATTTTAAAATCCATTACATAAAAGTCTCAACTCTTTCTGATTCCTATGCAAGTGTGCAACACATAGCTCCAATTGCATCTTACAAAAACACCCCTCTGATAGCCTGCAGGCAAGTCCCCATGTTATTTTATTTTTCATCTGAAAAGGCCCCCAAATAAAGCAATTATTATTCTTTGACATTATTTTGCAGTTATTTGCCTCTCCCCACTCCCAGGAGCTCCACCAGAACAATCCTATTTTACTCAGCATTACAGATACAGTCCAAATTTCTCTACCCTCTATTTTGAAATTGAGTGCTTACCAAAGAGGGACTAGCACACTCAGAAATATTAAATCTGCATGATTTATAACATTTTTGCAACTCTCTCTTTGAGGAATATCTGGGTGCCACTGTAACTCCTGGCAAGATTCACTCCAAGTATTTACAGCACCACAGTTCAAACTGTGGCTTATGATTTTGATTCTGGAGGTCCCAGCTTTGTTTCTCTGCATTTTGTCTCCCAGGTGACTGCTGTGCTGTAAATCCACCTGGAAATTTATGACCATGCGGTGACACGGTCATGACTGCAACTATAAATCTAAGCCTGAATGCTGTCAGCAAGCTTCCCTTCCTTCACTGCTGCATTTTTAATGCCTGAGCTAACTAAGATTATTCGAATTGCTTCAACCATTTAAAATATTTATGCTGCTACGGAAGTCTTAAGGCCATAAAGAAATTGCTACTAATAGAAGCAATGTATTACCGGAGTCAGTGTTTGTGATTCTTAACTTTTTCCTGCTACATGACTCACCCCATTCAGCTGTTTAGAAGTGAACATTTTTTAAAAGGACTGGCTCCCTTACTGAAAGAACTCTTTGCCAAGGTACAGTCACTGCAAAACAGATCCAAGATTTTGAACTGAGGGAGTGAAACAAAAAGGAAAGTATAAACACTGATTCCTGTATTATCATTTGTAGACATTTGGTATTGCACTACATGATCTGCCAGAGAAAGTCAAGGGAAAGACAGCAAATACAAAAATGTTCATTCAAAATACATTCAAGACCTGACCTGGAAACTCAGTTTCTAAAACAGCCAAGGCCAGAAACATCTCCACACTTAAAATTGGAAGCCACGGTGAAGAAGTTGCTGTTTATTCTACTACACTGGTTCAGAGGGGAAAGAAAGGGAAGTTTGCCTCCTGGTGCAGACCTGCATTTCCCAGTACTCCCCCAGATTTTTACCTGGATCAAACCTAAATCCCAGAGCCAGAGAGGCAAGCAGAAACCTGGCTGTGTACAGGCTCCAGATCTGGAGATCTGCATCATTTGCATTTTGTACAGATTTCTAACTACAGGGAAGTACAAGAGACTTAGAGTAGGTTTTAGATGTGGATAACACTGCAGGTTAAATTATCATAACAAATCTTCCTGAGGCCCTTCAGGGTACTTAATCTCACTTTCCTACCTTGTCTCTCTTCCTTCAGCCCCCAGCTCAGCAAGCAGGGGAGGGCACTGTCGCCTGGTTCTGCACCTCACTGTCAGACACCGTGGTGCCAAGAAAACAGGGGGAGCAAATACATCTTGTGATCAGAGGAGACACGGTTCAGTGGAGTCCTAAAAGCTGTGTGGGAGCAGAAGCAGTCGCTGTGTGGGGAATCCCAGGCATTGAATGGCTGGGAAGCAGGAGATGTTGGTAGGCCAGACATTGCCGCAACAGGAGATTTAGCAAGGGCAGCCACTCATAAAGCTGTAGCTGTGCCTGCACGTTTGCAAGGAGGAGGGGTTCATGCTTTGGGGTACCCCTTTACAAAGGTATCTTCATGCACCTGCACTAGGTATCGTGCCTGGCAATTACTTTTTATGCTTCTACTTCCACAGATCATTTATGGTAGTTTTGCGTTCATTAGTTAAAGGGGATTTGGAAAACCTGTGAGGGTTTTCAGCTTCATGCCTAGAGGTAGGTGGAGGAGGACCTTATAGCACAACCAGTTGCGGTAGGAAGGATTGTAACTGGGTGAGATTTCTAGATCTAGAGCTAACAGGGAAACGGAGAGCAGCCAGCAGTCACAGACCCCTCTACAGCTTTTAAACTGCATCTAATCCTTGAATTGTTGCACCATAGTCCCAGTGGTGGGGCTGCCCTGCATGACCGTCAGTGACACTGTACTGGTGCTGTTGGCACCATGACTCCCCATCTGCAGGAGAAACTAACCAGCAAAAGCCACTGAACCCAGATTACTCAATGTAATGCATCTGCAAAGGCTTTTTAGGAAGCCACTGTCACCACCCATCTGTGAGGACTTCCCTGTCCTTTGGGTCTCTGAAATAAGCGGCATGTGGCTTGCAGGCCCCATGTTCTGCACAAGCCCTCCTGTCTCATTACAAGAAGCAAATGCTAAATATTGTGTCCCGGGAAATGTCAATCTGTGTCACCAATAAGATACTCAAAATCCATGCTGTATATTAATGGCTGTGTGCCCAGAGAGGAGCAGTGAGGAGCCATGATTGTGGCTGTGATGATAGTAGATCATGTGGTGAGTACCTGTGGTTTAGCTGCTGACCCCTCTGTCCCACATTTAACCAGGATCAAGCAGAACACTGTAGGTGAGTACCTTACCTCTGGAGCACAGGCTGGTCAACAGGAAACATCTCTGCCACCGCAGCCAGGGCCAGTTATGGCAGAGATGACACTTAGGGAAAGGGATTTCTTTGCCATGAATGCTCCCTCTGACCTGCCTTGGTGTTGTGGTTTAGGAACGGTATTCTTCAATTTAGAACTCCTGCTAAAATTGCTCTCTGCTTCCCCTCCCCCCAACATTTCCCCTCCCCCTTCGAGTTGGAGGCACAAAAGCCAGGGCTTGAGATAAGAACAATTTACTGGAAACAACAATGAGATAAGAAAATGCACAGCAAAAATATTACTAACACAATTGCACAGTGGGATACTGCCTGCTTTCCTTGCTATCCAGATGATTTTTTCACCTCTCTTTAAGCCTCCATTTGTTTCATTTGCAGCAGCCCGCTTCAGTCTTAAACACTTCTTCAAAAAGCAAGCAGAAAACTCTCATGTTAGCTGCGCTGTTTCTGTAAATGTAAGTTTTGATATTAGCCTTAATATTTTACTCTAGATTTGTTTGCCAACACTCACATGATATCTTTTCTGCAACTGATGTTATATGTTCTACTCTGTCCTATCATTCAATTTCAGGATACATTTTGTGTGTGACATAATCATAAAGCACAGCTGTATTATATCTAAATCCATCCAGGCTCAAAGCTCACAGAACCACAGCATCTTTTAGTTAAAAATCCTCTTGGTTTACCCAGAAGAGATATGTTTGCAGCCTGTTTTTTAAAATTTGCTCTTTCTGTTTGTTTTTATTAAGTATTACGTTGAAATAAAATGTCATTATTTGTCTATGCATTACACCTCATCAGTACAAATCAATTTCTCGTCAGACAGCTTGCAATGGGACTTGAAGTCCTAAAATATTTTGGTGTGTCTAAAATATCAAAAGCATTTGGGTGGAATTCTAGAATTATTTATTATTAATGGAAGTTTATTTTTACTGGAGAAATAGAGCGACTCCTGATAGTATAGTGAACTTTGTTAATCAGTAGACTATTTTTGAAACAGAGGCTAAAGAGTGCAAAATGTGGTGCTGTTTTTTCCATTTCTTTTTCTAAACAAAAAAAAAAAAGTGAGATTTTTGATTCTACAATATGTAACTTATGGAGTTAAAGTAGTCATAACACAGACACTGTCCCTCAGTGTAGACAATATTTCATCATTTCAAATCTGTTTCCTACAAAATCTTTCAAAGCTCAAAAATGTGGTACATTGGTGACATTTTAGATAGCCTGACATGAGGCATTTACCACACTGTTAACCTTATTAATGTTGGCCTGTAAGGTTCTGTTTATTTTTATTTAATAATGGAAACCAGCATGGAAATATTTAATTTTTTAGCAAATATGCCTGGGTTTTTTAAGTCTGTAGCATAAGAGATAGTTCATGGTATAATTTTTTCCCGGTGGCACTGCTGTTTTTAATGAATCTGTATGTGATGCAACCCATCAGGTCACTGAATCCCAGCCTGGCTTGAAATGTTTGCACTGCTGGAACTTCAGGGACTGTATGCCCACAGGTGATTTCAGAGGGCTGAGTACTGCAGTGACCCAGTGTAACCACCCCTGCAAATAAAACACATTAACCAGGTCTGACTGTGCTTCCTTCCTTGCCTTGTAGAATATACAATATTTATGATTAAGCTTTGTAAATGAAAATCAGAGCAGTTTTTGTGCTCATTCGAGCTGCACAGTCTTATTCTGGGTGATTCATTCATTGAGTCAGGCAGCCATGCATGCAGTCATTCATAAGTAATGCCACGCTTCCCTTCAGCATGCAAGAATGATTTACCTCCCTGCTGCCTTTCAGTGTTTGTTCAGCAAACACACCAAGCTAGAGAGTTCCTTTTCTGGGATTTGTTCTCATTTTAAAGAAACAGTGTTACCTAAATGCGTGCATACAGCGTGCTGTACGTGGAAGTGAGCACCTATGTCTGTAAGAAACAGTTGCAATCCATAGCATCCTGCACAAAATATTCTGTCTTTTCTTGGCATCCATGAGAAGAGGCTTGTACTTACGAGCAAGATTTCAGCTCCTTTTATACTCATTCCTTGCCACAAGTAGGCCTGTAAAAACAGAGCCTTTTTAGCATTCACCAGAACTCCTAGAAGAGGACCGATAGCACTCTAGCCTCATGCAAAGAAACTTGAGGCACCAGCAGATTTTCTGTTATCAACAATTTTTTTGCTAATTTCAGCACCTAACAGGAAATAAAAACATAGGCTATCACAGACCAAGGAAGAGCCTTTGACCTGTGCAATTTTAAGGACCTACGAAGAATGGAGGTCTGGCAAGAGCTGAAGATGGGCAATAATGTGTGCTTGAGTCTTGTAAAATCATAGCATAAGGGATTGACCTCATTCAGCTTCACACAGATAGAAGAGAGGTGCTAGTGTAGGCTAGTCACTTTAGTATTCTCCCCACTTCGAGAGGGGACTGAGAGTAAGTTTACTTACGGGATGAAAGCACGATGTGACACTGCCTATATGATTCCTTAGTCTTCTGGAACTAGCTAAATTCTCTTCATAGTGAAATTACAAGGTCAATGCAAGTAAATATCAACAAATACACAGCTCAGGGCAGCCCTCACAACCACCAAAATTCAGAGTGCAGACACACTGGGTGAAACAGAAGGGTTATGCAGCACAGGTGCCTCTTCCCCTTTTGGGGGGGAGAAGAGACTTTTTTTCCCTCATTTCTAAATAGACTTCTGAGCTGTTGAGAAAGCTGGCCTTTAAAAATGGTTGTGGTTTTTTTTTCATGTAAATCCAGAAGAAAAAAAAAGAGTAAATGAAAGCTAAGAAGTTTTCTGGATGTGACATGTTCATACCTCCCAAGCATCCGGGGTATCACAATTAGAAACCCTTTGTAGACATATTTTCATTAGTCACAGAAAAAGACAACTCATTTTTTCCCATTTTCTCAAGATTTCAAAGCTCTACACTGTATTCTTAAACATTAGTCATTAAATTATGTCTCAAGCTAAAGGAATTTCATGCTTTGAAATTCTTTTGAAGTTGGCAGATTATTTTGTCTGTTTTCCTTTTTTAATTTCGGTTCTTAAAAAAGGAACTTCAGTTTACCTTCCATTATTGCTCTCTTTTCTAGTTCATCAAAGGACACCCTTATGAAAAGGTACCTATTCATATTAAAGAATAATGTTTTGAAATTCTCTGCTGTATTTTGAAATCTCTGGTAACAGCAAGACTTTAAAAATGCCTATTTGAATTATTTATCTTTCTTCTTTTTAATCGGATTTTCAAGGAAATCAGAATTCTTTTCTTTGAATTTTTGCCCCTTTACTTTACAACGTATGTAACACATTGCACCAACAAAAAAGCAGTAATATTGCATGACATTTTTCTGCTGTCTTTTAAGTTCTGAAGCATTTTAATTATAAGAATTTACACTATTTAAGACACTATGTGACCGTTATTCCAGGTAGCAGTCTATTGCTGATCTTAAGAGTTTATAAGAAAGAAAAATGCATTTGTAGAGAATATAAGCATTGTAATGTTATGGCTTTACTGAAGTGTCTGACCAAGAATTATTTTTAAAGGAAAAGTGAATTTTTCATTAAGCTATAAATTCTATAGAGTGGCTGGCTAGTGCAGACAATTTTGATTGCTTCTCAAAAGAATAAACACCCCAAAATCTGAAATACTTTGGTGGTGGTACTTGGTTTCTCTGTATTTATGAATTTTGAGTCAGATTTTGTCCAAGTAATTAAAGGAAATTTGCATTATAAAACTGTTAATGTTTCATTTTTACTTCAGAGAATTTCATCCTGACCTTGTGTTGGAAAAGCAGCTTTCCATTGCAATCAATATATGGACCCAACTTTCAGAAAGAGATCCCAGACTAGTAAACAATGAAGCAAATCAAGGGACATGGCAAAACCAGATGCAGATGCGGATGGGGTAGGAAGAAGATGGGCCTTGTAGTGCAGCCATGACCATGGGATTTGACTAGTCTCACTGGGACTCAAGATTTATAATACTTTCTAAAAATTTCTCTGGACTCTGATTGCACATTCCAAACATTAAAATCCATTATATTTACCCATAACCACTTGGCCAGGACACAGTGCAAAATCTTGCTCCACAAAAGTTATATGTTTAATTCAGTGATACTATTATGTCATATGAAGTGAAAAATGCTGCAGTAAGTGCAATAGCTCCTTGCCTGGCCCATGTTTTTTCACCCAACTTGGCCACCTTTCTATGTAGCTGGGTACTGACCTACAGTTAGAGCATGGAATGTAAGCTCTTCCTGATTAAACAACATTTGTGAAAGAAAAATTAACCTGGGGGCTTGATATACTCGTTTTACATATCTACCTGATCAAAGAGGCTAGTGTTCTCTCCTTGCCTGAGGCAGAACAGTGGAAGCACAATCAACTCTCAGTGTCTTTCCTGATATTACTTGACACTAACACAACTATTACTGTTAGTGTAAAGCAGCAATAATCTGCTCTGTGGTTCAGTGTGAGGCTGGATTGCCCGGGCATAGGAACAACTGGGCAAGATTTCAGTCCTCGTAATAAACCCCAGAACTATAAATTTAGAAGAAGCAGAATTTTTTTAATTGTCTTCATTTTTCAGATAAGGAAATGAGGCAAATTAACTTAAAGTGTGCATCAGCACCAAGAACTGAACTCTGAGGATGTGATTTCACTAAATCACTGTTTGGCAGGTAGTGATCTGCCAGACAGTCTCTTTTGTAGGCCAGTGAAGTCTTTTCTGCTTCATTTTTAATTCTTTTGTTCACCTTTCTGAAACCTCATCAGCGACCCCCTCCCTCTGATCTGACCTTCTGCTCTTTGTAGTATGGATGTCTGAGGAGAAGTTGTCTCCAAGTTAACTGAATGCAAACCCATTGGTTTTTTTACACAGGAGGGAAGAAGCCTGACATGGCTGAAACATAACAACAGACAGTAATTCTTTTCTCACAAATGACCTGCTCCTGTTCTTTCTGAGCAAATTAGACTGTCTACACCAACCTCTTATGTGAAATAAAATCACTCACTTCCATGTACTGCATAAAGGTGAGTATTGGAAACATCAAAGTCTACAAGATAACATTCTTTAGCAGGATTGAGCTGGTGAGAACTACTGACTATTAAAACTACTCTAACTTGTTAGTTTGTCTTTGTACTTCAGCAAGTGTCCCTTCATTAATTCACTGCGTACTATCTAAATCTCAGGTTACAGGTCTTGTGGAACAGATGTTGGTTTAGGATTATTGCTCAGGACAGTGCACTGGGCATCATATCCTCTTTGGTAGCCTGACCACAAAAGAAAGAATGAATAATCACCATCCTGAGTCTACAGAATGAGCATGTTTCATATGTTAACCTCCACAGAAGCACAAACAGCTCAGTCATCAACATGCTGTTCATCAAGGCATTTCCAAACAACAACTCCTCTAAAAACCAGGATATTATGGGGTGAATAGCATTTCTGCTCTTTTTCCTTTCGCTTTGAATTCGTTTAGGTACCTTGAAGCCTCATGTAGAAGTTGCAGTGACACTCACTGTAGGAGGCTGAGCTGATTACTTTCTGCTTCATGGTCTGCTGAGACTCCAGGCACCACGTTCTTTATGGTACTGATTATCCTCACATTTTAGCCCATTAAGCATTGCATATCTGCTGAGCTATCCAACTTTATTCAGAAAGCTAAAAACCTGTGCCATCATCCAGCACTCTGCAGATGTCCCAGATATTACAGCAGCACAATCACTCTACTGTTTAGAGTACTTTGTTCCTGTCTCTGTGAATTATAGGGTGTCACATCATGGCATGTGTTGCTAAAGTAGGAGGTAACCCAGCACGACGTGACATAATGGGATGCAGCCTGTGGGCTCAGGGAAAGGGGTGGGAAGGGAAATACAGCTAGATCCATATCTGATGAAAAATCAGTGACCACAAATTTAGCTAAGCATTACTAGTATCTTATCAGATTATTCAAAAAATAATCAGTTTTTTGTTGCACAGTGATCTATAAGCAAAGTAATTTGATTACACAGCTACAAAAGTAGACTCAAAATCTATATTTGTATTTCAGTTAGCTCATAACTTCTGCTGTTTCTAAGGATGCTCCACTTAGTCAGCATTAGCAGCCTCTGTAATTTGAAAAGTTCTGCAGAAGCCCTTCAGTTTCACTAGTCTGGAATAGGCATGGGGTGGGGTTGAAAGCCTGTATGTTTCTGTCAAAACCATGTTTATGATTTCCTGTAAACCTCATCTCTTCCCGCTCCTCCCTGCCTTGCAGCTCCTTGGCAGCAAAAGGCTTCCAAAGTCCACCAGTCTGTCCCGGGTTTAAAATTCCCTTGTCTTCAAAAAATCATTTTAGCCCTTTTATTTCTCATTCTATGGCAGATCAGAACCAAACATTACAGCGACAAAATTTTTTGTGGAAAAGCTTTACCTATCTCCACACAACTCTACTCAAAAGCTATAGAAAGAACCAAATTAACTGCAGAACTGCTGTTGCCATGACACATAAGACCAATTCCTTGGGAGACATTTAGGGTTTAGCCACACACCAGACTTCTGTCCCTCTTTTTCTCTCTCTACCTACATCTAAGTATACTCAGGAACAGGCAATGAGAAGGAGTCTCTCAAGAGAGGAATATATTAGCCCGCAGCCTTATTTTCCTCAAGGGAGAAGTACTTTCCCTGTCCAAGAGCAATTGTTTGTAATTGCAAAATATCCTCTGACTAAATAAAAACAAGATTCCCCTTGGCAAACTCAGAGAGGCCAATGGTTATTTATTGTTTACAATATCATTACACATTTGAACTAAGTCATGAATAAGAATCCTAAGGGCCACCTTGCGACATATAGATGAATCTAAATGTATGGTTTTATATCCTTCCATTTCTGATTAAGTTTTTTATAAGCGGGTCACTGAATTAGAGAAATGCAGACAGCAAAAAGCACTGGAAAGATATTCTGGGCAAAGTGCTTGTCTTTTATTAATGTGGTACGTGTTCCATTGAGTGTTTTTGAGCAATATGAACAGAATTCGTTTTCTGAAAGCAGAAAAAGGGAACTGAAGAAACATTTCAAATGACTGAGATAGTTTCAGAGAACAAACAACAATCTTTCACCTGCTAATTAAGAAAATACATGATATACTGTAACCTTACTGGATGCAAATGTCTATGTTCTTATTAGGTGCAACCCTTGTTTCAGCTCTGGTTTTAACATTTTCTGATAAAGTCCTGAAGAAAAATCAGAATTCTCTTCCACGATTTATCAGATTGCAAGTACCCAACCTTTTCTTGCAGCTGTTTGCTTGTATCTGAAAGGTGACTCACAGACCAAGAGCTATGTGTTGGTGTGTCCCTGCACATTTAATGAAGACCTCTTTTCCTCTGTCCCAAACCTGCTGGCTCCATCAGCTGCACATCAGAAGGATTTGCTCTAGCTTCCTCTCTAACCATAACCCTACAACAACAGAAAAATCTCTTCCCGAATGCTGATTACCTCCAGAACAAAGAGTTTAGTCACTGTATGCTTTTCCTGGCATCTAAATGTTTATAAAAATCAACCTGATAGAACTACAAAGTCTGTCTGTAAGAGCACTGTCTGATGACTCACACACATTTTACAGATAAGAACTAAGACGGAGCAGAACCAGCAACTCACTGCATCTTTGCTGAAGACGTCATACCTCTGAATATGAGAAAACACAAGCAAAAAACCCAAACTACATCTTCCTACTCCATGCAGAAAAGTAACTCCACTCAATTTTAAGGAATTATTAATGGATGTCTTCCTAGATGCATTTTAAAGAATAAGAGGTAAACTCAGTAGTGTTTTAGGCTTCCTGGGTTAATCCCATTAATCTTGGCTTTGCCTTTGTGCGGAGGTTTATAGTAGACATCAGCTTTGTTTTTCTACATTTTCCTGTCTATTTGCTAGTTGCTATGTCAAACTGTGCTGAGTTTTGAAAAGATGATTCAGCAAGATCGATCAGATGTTCCTTCCGGGTTGATTTTTCAGCCTGAGCAAACAGAGGATGAATTTTGGTCCCATGACTCTGAACACATTTCCATCCTTACTTAGACACAGTCCCTCCAATGGTAGGAAAGGGTTCTCTCCTGCCAACAAACGTCTGAGACAGACCGCAGAAAGGGGAGTGGAAAGAATGAATTTTTTTCAGATGCCTGATCTGCATGTACTGCTCACAGGCCCAGGGACATACAGCTCCCCAGATTTTGAGGCAAGGAAGGAACTTCTCATTTCAGGTTCTTTTGGAATTTGAGAGATTGAGAGGGTAAATTAATTCACCTTTTTATGTAGCATGGTTCACCTGCTGCTACGATCTACACATTTTTTAAACGATACTTTTTCAGCAGTAGTGACATCTTGTTCACTTGTATCTTCAGACAATGACAAATCTGGTGGGCTGGTTTGTTCAGCTGAATTTTGAAGTATTAGGTCTGACTGATGCTTTCACAGGAATGGAGAGCGCTGTGTTAGACCAAGTGAAAACCCAGCAGCCAGTTTCCAGCAATAGCCCATCATGGATGCACAGGGGGGAATACAAGAACACCACAACCCTGGGTAGAGATATTAATCCACAGTACTTTCCCATCCTGCAGAAGTCTACCACACAGGGGCTTCTGATCCAGAAACACTCTCTTGATGTTTAGCAGCACCCCAACCTCACTGGATTTTCGGTTAATTATTTAGATGTATCCAACCACTTCTTTAACATCCCCAACACATCCACAAGTGGCAAGGAAATCTGGCAGTGCCTATTGGAGTAAAATTTAACAAATTAGATACTCTATAGTAGGTTTTTGAATTTAAAATTTGAGAAACCTCTCCATATCATTGTTACTTGTCATCTTACAATACCCTCCAAATCAAGGACAAAAATTTTCTGCCATCGAAATTTCTTACATTCCATTTTTTCTTTAATAAGTAAAGAATTGTGTATTTTCTCTGCAAAGCAGTATAGAGAAGCAAAGGCTACAATCCTTCTAAGCTTACACACATACTGCATTGGTTGCTTTTCACCTTCTCATGGAAGCATAATACAATCAGACCATTCCCCACTCTTTTCTTTTGGTCCCATGCAGATTCTGAATGGACTTCTCTTGGATCACTTGAAGGAAATCCTAATTTATCAGGATGTGCCTTTTCCTCAGGGTGACAGGTTACATAGAGAGGTTTTTCATCAACATGTTTTATTTGCTGCCAACCATATGGAAAGCAAGAAGAAAAGTCTGGCCTTAAAGACTCCTAGGAGACTTAAAATGGAGGCAGAAGGGAAAGCACATCCATTATAAGTGTTCTTTTTAAAGCAGTTTTATAAGAACCTCAAAATGTAAGAAATCGAAAATTCTATTCAAAAAACTAGGTAGTCAGGGATGTAAGCATATACAGTTTCAAAGATGATATTTTGAAGATAGAGTTGTGGATTTTAAGTTTAGAATGGGTTTGATCACTTGTCTGGTATCCTGCATACTACAGATGGATAGATGGGTGGGAGGAATCCACTTGTTCTTTAAATCTAAATTTATTCAGAGTGACAACAATTGGTCCCATGCACCTGTTGATCTGAAGGGTTGGCTGGTTTGGAAGAAAAAAGTGTGTCAAATTTTACAGCTGGTTTTAAACTGGACTTTACAGTATACAGAGTGCCTTTTTTTTTTCCCAAAAAAGACCAACTTTACCTCAACTGCTGCTGATAAAGTTGGATCTCTGAAGCCTTCACTTGATATATGTATGTCCTGTCAGTTTTAGTGATGTGGCCATTAGTGGGTTGAGGCTTTCATTTCTCAGTATAGACTTTTTGTTTTGGTAGATCAGTATTAATTTTATTATATAGTAATACTAGTGATGGAAAAGACTTCTAACTGTCTGTCCGGGGATTCTTTTTCTGGGATTTAAATGCTTGTTATAAATTTATCCTGGAGAGTGTGGAAGAAATACATGGCAAAAGATAAAAAGATCACGTTGTGTGAATTTCTCTCCTTCTATATTTTGACCAGTTATTTTTGTTTGGTTCGTTGTGAAGTGTGACAGACTTGAAAAAATTTAAACTTGCCTTAAGAGAGAAGGAATACAAAAGAGACCTTTCTCTGGAATATTCTTGTGTATTCTGCTATTACTTTTTTAATAAAGAATGAAAGAACACATAAAAATTTACAGATTCTGATATGAAATCAATTAAATGTCCTCACTTTAGGACTTTTTTTTGAGAAACAAAGAACTCTGGATAAGCCTCATACAGATACATAACCCTGACTCTTGTAGTGAAGCTACACCTCATACAAGAGTCAACAGCACTTGGGTTACGAAGGGAGGAGACAAGGATCTCTAGCTCCCGAGCAGTCATCTATGGGTCAGCATATGTGATTCATCTTCTTTTGAGATCCTGCTCTCATGTGCCAGGAGGGCTTCTCCATTCCTCCAGGGAAGACTGCTCCAAGAGGACACCATCAGTGGGATCCCTTTCATGTTCCTCATGATCTCTGTGCTGTTTCATCTTTGAGCCTCCCAAGTCCCATAGATTCCCATGCACATCAGACATGCAGCAACTTGGTTCTGCTCAGGCACTTTGCTAGACAAGAAGTGAAACCTGATTGGGTGGGGTGGTACTGTGGATGGTTGGATGCCATCTCTCCACCACTGAAACAGCCACTGTACAGAAGCGGGGATGCAGTGGGGCTACTGGTGCTGCTCAGGGTGAGGCTGGGCAAAGTGGCTCTAAAGAGAAGACACCATCGCAATGCCAGCTTTGTAACGCTGTTTTTTCAGGTAATGTGTATTGTAACTCACAGGACACCTGACCTAACAAATACTTGCCACATTGCCTTTCTCCATTCTGCTTCCCTGCCATGACAAGTGAAATTCCTCCATAAGATGTTCTACAAATATCAGTTACCGTGCAAAACAAAAATGTTTCTTTCTTTTCCCTAATTTGTTACTTTTTTCACCATTCAGGTCAAAATTTGTTCCTCTTTCTCACAGGATCAATACAATTCACCAAGAGAAAAGTCCATTGCAAAGGAAGTATGTCCTCTCAGGGCAAAGTACTGGTGAACACGATGAGCTTGCACACGAGGCCATTTTCACTAGCAAGTGAACAAAGATCTCACTTTTCAGAGTAGCCCAGCAACCAAGGGTAAAAACTTTTCAGAGATAAGGCACTAACCTGTTTCACTAACTTCACTGGGAGGTGGCACTTGCCTGCATCTGAAAAAAAGTAGGGGTGGATTTGAATCTGAAAGACCAAGCGGTTTAAGTCACCTCTGTTTATTTTACACTTAGACCACTATCTTCCTACGATCTCTACTTAAGGCAAATTGTTCTGTGAGCACACTATTTATCTTAACAGTATGGCTCAAAACAACTAAAGGTCAAGTTAGGAGATGATAAAATATACCAATTCAAATAACATTAGTTCAGACAGCAAAAGATATGGATATCTGTGGGGTTACTGTGGATGAATATAACATTTGAGGTTAACAAATAGTCAGAACTGTGTTCGAAATTCCTCTATTGGCTCATGCACTGGAGCAGCAATCAGAATTTACAAAAAATAAAATAAAAGGTCAAAATGACAAATATTATCATTATAGTGACAGTAACTCATGCTCAGTGGAAAGCTGTTTTAAAAACACAGTTTTTTCTGTTCCCTATCAATACGCAAATATTAGTCTTAACAGCTTTCACAGTTCTAGCAGAGCTGGAGAGCCATAATTCCTAACAGAGAGAGATTTTCCCAACATGAGAAATTGCCCACATTATGTTCCAAGAGCCTTATGAATAGAAACCATGAAAAATTTTGTATAGTAATCTACAAGCAGTCAAACCCCATTAATTTATTTTTGTTTCTTCAATGTAAGGCTCAAACTCGAAGTATTTTATATTACAGGGGTTTCTGAGGGGTTATGGTATCAGTGCCGCTGTGTCTGTATATGCTAAAAGCACAAAAGCTACAGGGAGTCATTGACCTACTAAAAGGCATAAGAATACCTGATATAAAGTGCTTTAGGGCTTAGAATATTTTTTAAAACCAACACCCAGATCTACCCTCAGCGTGAGAGCCTAATGCAACAAACTGTCAATCCACATGGCAGCAGTGGGAAGAATGATTCCTAATAGCAGCCCAAAAACTGGGACACAGACTTTTGGAAAGTCTTTCCCCTGGGAGGCCATGCTAATATATCTTTATAGCACAGCTTTTTTGGGTATCAGAGAAGGCCCTGCTGAATAAATGAAGCCACAGTAGCATAGCCCATGCACAAAATCCGGCTTACTTGCCCAAATTATAAGGAATTGGGCAAGGATAGGGGCAGGATTTCTGAATTTCTCCCATGGAGAGACATGGAAGAAACTCCAGGCAAAATTCTTGAGGAATATCCTTGTTACTGAAGGCTGTTCCTGCTTCAGGATTTTCTGTTGGAGAGGGGGTGAAAATGTGTACCCAGAGCTGCAACACCTACGTACTGTGACTCGGCTCCTTGTGCAGCCCCTGTACAGTCAGTGTGACAAACCTCACCCCTACAGACAAGCCCAACCAGCAGGCATCACCCGATCCGAGCAGCTCAGTGTGGGAGGAGGCAATGAGGCCAGATGGACACAGACTGAGAAACGCTTCTTCACAGTAGCTCTGTGTTGCCTGGGCAGCCTTTGAAGAGCAAAAGGACAGCCTGCACACATGCTGGGAGGGAATGGACAACAGAGCAGTTGTGGTTTTGACAACACCAACACACACTGTGTTAGTGACAGCCATTCACATCTCCTCTCAGGACTCCGACAACTTGGCCTGGTTTCAAGTACAGATGTAAAACCTCAGTCTTTGCCTTCAGTGCTAAGAAAGTCCATGATTGTAGGTGGCTCCCACACGGTAGGATGTGCTGAGCTATCTTGCAGCATCATCTGTGTGGAAATAAAGCACCGTGCATCCCTACCCTGAAATAAACTAGGCCCCACCAACCACAGATCCACTGTCAACAGCCCCACAGTGATAAAAGGTTTCTGTTTTCATAAGTGACAATGTTTGAGGCTTTGAGTATTTGTGAAGACAGATAATCCAAACACTGTTTTCCACTTTTGGAAAAAGATATTAGGAAATAGTTGGAATTTCAATGCCACAATTTTCTAGAATGCTTTCACCTGACTCATTCCTATGCCAAGCTTACTCTGACTGCTGCTAAAAGAAATTGCATCACAGTCTCAGAAGCAAATTAGCAGCCTGTTCCTCATCTCCAGAAGTTGTTTTCTGTCTTTTAGAAAGTTGTGCTCTATCGTAATTGTAGCAGGAGGCTTTTTTCACAACTGAAGCCTGAGTCTACCCTCTTCTGCCACAGATGTACTTCTGCAGCACAGCATCCTGCTGTCTGGTCTGCATTTTCAGAAGGGAGAAAAAGCAATGGTGCTGTCAGCAACAGCAAAACACATGGGAATGCTGGAACAGGGACAATTGTGCTAAGGACAAACAAATTTATACAAAGCTAGTGTATTCATAGGTGTACTGTAACAAGGATGTTCAAGCCAAAAAGGACAATGGCCTTCTGGCCTAAAAATACATTTTACCTTGTAATCAGCACTTGAGTATTTCCTACAGAGTTCTTTGAGAAATGCTGGTGCTGAAGTATGAGGGATGACAGCAATAAGTAAAATATTCTATTTGGGAATAGAAAGAATATTTATGCTACAATATAGTGGCATTATTTCAGGGGCTGGATAAATAACCCAAGGCATTTCCAGAAGAATACCTTTCCAGTCATCCAGACTCCTCTTAGATTGGATGAGCACCATGCTGACAAAAGCTCACTATGTCCCTTTGAAAATCACCCTCGAGTCAATGGGTTCCAATGAGTTGCAGACCAAACTACTGCAGTAGCAACTCCCTGTACAACACCAACACAAGATAGAATTTTACACATATTTTGGTTTTCGGTATGCAAGTACTTTTGATTGAAATTTGCTTGGGATATTTTGGTCATTTGAACAAGGTACTGGATTTATAAGTTGTATAGCACTCTCCCTGCCACACAAGCTGATGTTTGATCATTGGCCCATGCCTAAACAGCAATGTTAACCTAAAGCCCCTGTGTTCTTTTGTCTTCATGCATGATTCTTGCTCACAGAGCTTCACACAGAGGAGCTGAAAAGAGGATTTCCAGTGGGGAAAAAAAAAAAAAAGCAAAACAAAAAGAACCTTCCAAAGGCAAAAAACCCCAGAGTTTTTAATACCAGAGCCATCATTATAAAATAATAAACCAAACAAACCTAGGAACAGTTTCCACAATTTACAGTCTTAATGCTTCCAATGAGGTCAAACAATCTTAAGAGACATGGTCCACACATCCAGTGTTTCAGCCAACATTCTATGAATGATTAGCCCACTGTTGCATATAATGGAGATATTCAACTGGTCTTAATTTACATTAATTAGTGTATCTTACACCGGCTAAACGTACGTTGAATATCAGATTGAACTCTTAAAAGGCCCGTGATCTACCAGATAAGGCACAGGACCAGGATCCAACAGAACTGGATTCTGCCTCTGGCTAACTCCAAGGTATCTCACTCTCTCATCAGTGCCTCAGATACTCAATTGGTAATGCAAGATAACAACTTTGTCTGAGCAATAGTCTTTAATAGGAACCAAATGTCAGTGTTGCAACTTGCAAAATGTTTAAGGTGTACCTGCCTTTGCAAGTCAGAGAATGGCAAAGGGATGTCTTTGTTTCTGGAGTGATTAGCATTAAGTGCAAGTGCCTCTTTACTTGTCCCCTGGGCATGAATGACTAAGCCATTGAGGTACCAGGAGGTATAATTAGCCTCTTCTGTTCTCTATCAGCAATGCAACCCTTTCCTCGTCTGTCAGTAATCTGTGTCCTTGTTTCAGGAAAACACCCTCTTTCTGCAGTGCCTGTAAGATCTCCTGCAGAAACAGTGAATGTTTCAGTGTTCAAGGTATGGGGAGCTCAGACAGGGAAAAAATAATTAGATACATTCACCTAGATGAAAATACAAAGCCAAATGAGCAAATATTTTCTAACTCAAATCTTAAAAGCTAACACTTGGAAACAGCTTGTTGTATTGTGGTCCTGCTGCCCAACAAACACTATGAACTATTCCTGGAGATCACTTCATCATAGTATAAAGATCCTGTTACACTTCTACATCTCCTTCAACCAGTGATAATAGTCACAGAATGTGCCTCCAACACTGTGTTGTAGGATGCCTGCAAATTACTTTAGCCTGGCTCTCCTCTCTCTCTGGGGAGAAGAGGAGCACTTTTACTTTTAAGGAAAAGTGGAATTCAGTGCCCAATTTTAAGCATAGTGAAAGTTTTCTTCCAAAGCTCTTGTTTTTCGTGTATCACAGTTTTTGTCCATCCCTTCACTTGTTCCTCTTTCTGTATCATCTAAACTCTCTTTGTTTCTTTTTTTTTTTGGCCCTACTTGGCCAATATGCCTCACTCATTTTAAAGACTCCTGCCTTAGTCAAACCAAGGCACCAGAGAATATCAGCAGCTTCCTACATTTTGTAATCAATATTCTTGGCTTTTTTCCTCTGTCCACTGTGTTCCACAGGGTGGAGCTCCTTTAAAGCATCCTAGAAGCAAATTTATTATCCACCCTGAACTTCCTTTTTCTGCCTATAAAAAATGCTGCACTTACTATGCTATTCATTTCAATGCCGACTTGAGCTTGTAATAGAGAACACCACCACTAAGAAAGGCACTTCCCTCCCACCCATACAGATCACTACTTTTTGCTCCTTCTCTGGTCCCCTGACATGTGCCAACAGAAACAGTGGTGTAGCAACACAATTAAGAGTCAGGAAGTTGACATGGGTAAAAATAACTATCTTTTGCTCGGTTAGCTCTTTTCTGCATCAACGCTTGTGCTGGGCTAGAGTAGCTGGTGAAGGGAGGGTGTATAGGGCATGCAGAAGCCAGAATAATCAACCAGAGAAAAAGACAGAGCAGGACAGTCTTTTTTAGCAGTGGTATTAGTTTTTGCTGGCTTAAACTGCTTGTAAAGTCATGGTACCAGGCCACTGGCCCCGCTGCCTGTCATGCAAAGATGTATTACCTCACTCTTTCCTTGTACCCTTTTCTCTCCTTCTGATTATCTTTCACTCTGCCCTTTGTTACAGTGGAATTTTGGAATGTGTTGGCTTTTGTATAGTGATTAGAAAAAGTAATGATAGTTGCAGTTGTAGAAGGAAATGCATGTAGTAAAACAAATGGTTCCATTAACTTAAAATTATTTTTTACTCTTTTTTTCTCACAGAGCAAGAATTCATACTTTGGGTTATGACTGTATCTTTCTGCAAACTAGGCAAAAAAAAAAAAAATTATCCAGAAGTCAGATGTGCCTGCACCAAAAATGTTCATAATACCTTGCATCTCTCTGCTCAGGACTGTTGTAACATTGTTCTTACAGAAGTTTTTTCTAAATTTTTAAAGAGCAACCCAAGAGTTATTTTTCTGAGACAGAATATTATCCTTCTGAGAGTGACAGACAAGTCTTGCTGTCTTGGAGAGTCCTTTCCCACAGCCACAGAATTCACCAGTCTGAAACATTCCTGAAAGGGCTATAGTAAAGCAACTTCTTTTCTTGCTTCCCCTCAGCTGTTGTGTCTCAGCTGTCTGAGGCTTTGAAGACCCAGAAGGTGAAATAGTGTCTAGAAGCACTTTGACATGGCAGTGGCAAGAGTGAAGGGACTTTTCAGGCTGAAATAACAGAAGAGGAAGCACACAGATCTGATTAAAATCCTGAGTAACTTGAGGCATCTCTAGTATCTTCAGTACACTCTACTCCCTTCCTTCCTGATGAAGGGAACAGAGACTCCTCAGGTCCTGTAGTCCCCTGGGAAGTTTCACAGGGTTAGAAAGTGACCTATAAAATCAGCACAGTCAGGCTTATCAACAGAACTTCCTCATTCCCTGGCAACGACGCTTGGAGAGTGATCCCCTCCTTGGCTTGTCTCCTCTCTTCTCTCACCTACCTACTGCCTTGCCTGTGCTTGGCCTCATTGCCAAACAACCACAGAAATGGCCAGCATGAGTGGTGCCAAGAGAAGATGGCTGTGAAGCTCTTAGAGGTATACAGGGATCTCCTTCCTCTCTGTCTTCAGGGGAGAGGTGGACACAGGCCAGATTCTTTGGGTTTGTGAAGAGCCCATGGCATTGCTGCAGCCCAAATAAAACAGCATAAAGATACCTGCCATAATGTTGCCAATTTGATGTGTACTTTCAACTAAAATTTGAAATATATTTTAAAACTTACTATTAAAATGTTTACTGTTCTCATTGGTATCTTCTATTGGTTGCTGACAGTCAGTAGAAACAAACCCTTCTCCCTCTTACATTTATTTTGATGATTCTAATAGCATTTTCCTGCTTTGTTAACAACCAATTTAAAATGTCACAGGGCAGATTTGAGCATGAGCTGTGCGCATTTGGCTCTGTAATCAGCGTCACTAGGACTTTAGTGATAACTTCCCCGGAGGTTTTTCCCTTCTTTTTCAGAAATCAACCAACTAATTTCTAATTCTTCTTGGTTTTATATCAATATCTGATCTATGTTAGAAAACTCTCACATTTCTGTTGTTGTCTGAATGTCAGACCAATTTCTTTCCCCTCTAAGAAGAGTCATGAGCAATAGGCAGAGCACCAGGAGTGAAAATAATATTTGTCTAATGATTCTGTCTCAGTTGAACCAGAGTGATAAACCAGCAACCAGAATGAGCACTCTGGCAGAAAGCTTGTCTTTGAAGGTGTATGATATTACATCAAAACCAGCTGCAGAATATTTACTGATGGCTCAGAAATATTTCTCACCTCTGTCTGAACGTAGCACATTTGAAGCAAGAAAAGAGGGACTACATCACAAGAAGGAAACATTAAATATATAATTACTTCTTTTTGGCACAGGCTGTACATCCCCAAGCTTCTTATAATGTATAAAATAGAGTACACCTGTCATGTCTTGTATAAACATGAAACCAGGACTTGCAAAGTTAAAATATATCTGAAAAAGTTGTCTCCGTTTCAAATTGGAAGTTATATTTGTAATAGGTAGTCATGTAGTAAGATAAATAGTTTATGCATATGTGTTTTAGTAGGCAGATTTCGGTTTCCAACTTCTGCCTCAGAAGCAGGAATTGTATTTTGGCATAAGGGCTTTTGCTGGGGGTAAGGGAATCAATATTTTTCATTTAAAACATGCCCACAGTCCTTGTAGATTGATACACAGGTATATTCTTTATATGACAGATTGAAACTACTTCTGTCCTAAAGATCACAGGCATAAGAACCGGTGGTTCTGGGCTCCAATTCTAGCTTGCATCCACTGTAAAATCTTGGTCAAGACAAATTCAATCCTTTTACAGTGCCTGAATCTGTTTTTACTTTCCACTTGAAACAATGTACACTTTGAATCATTTCTCTATAGTTCCATTCTGTTATATTTTCTTCTCATTCTCAGATTCATTCAGTCTGACAACACTCATTGGGAAATATGAATCTTTCCCAGGGAATACAGTGAGATTCAGAAGGAAATATTACAGCAAGTCTTCAGTATATTCTCTTGGCAAAATAGAAAGTGGCTCCACAGCTTTTTGGAAAAAAAATGGAGAAACCATTTCTTCAGGTTTTTCTAGCAAGACAGCAGGGTCTTGCCAGCAGGAACTCACACTTCATCAGAAGTGAAATATACTACAGAAATATACTACAGAAATGAAATATAACCAATTAGCCGCCCTGTAACTCCCTCAAAAGTCAGTGGGAAGAAAGGGCATCCTCCAATCTTTGGAAAAATAATAATTTTTAAAAAGTATTGATAAACTGTTAAATTTTTTATGGCAGATGACACAAGAGTGATCATTATTTAGGATGGAGCAAGCATCGCTCTTTTTGTATGATTTTTTAATGCCAGCGAACTCGGGAAGTTGGTGCACTCCTATTGTTAAAAGCTCTAATGTCTGCTTTGGCAGAGTTGTCTGGCCTCACAACTGTCTTGCAATCTGGCAGCAGTGTAAATTAAATAGGGATAGAAGTCACCAGAAACTTGGGCACCCGTGGAAAGTCAAGAAGCCAGGATAACTTGTGCGATCATCCAATTTTGAAAGAGAACAAATTAATCAGGAAATGGGAAGGCTGGGATCTGAGAAATGCCCGTGGGGTCTTTTTTTTTCTGAACTGTTATTGTTGTAGCTCAAGAAGTAAAGGATTGCTGATCTCTTAATTCACCAAATATGTTGACTACTCTGTTTTAGTAGAAATGCTTATAGTTCAGCCATTGCTTAGCATTTGCTACCCTTTTCCTCTATTGTATCTCTCAAGTATGTTTCAATTCTTTGAAGGATAATGAAAGCTCTCTCCTGAGAAAAGGGAAGTCACGAGTGATAGAGCAACTGAAATGGTACCTGAGGTCGGCTTGGCAGCAAGCACAGCTGGTGAGCTAATAAAGTCGACATTTCTTACGGATCTTTCATTGTGGCCATGTGATGAATGTCACTCTATACCATCCCCAATTCTTCACAGGGGAAATAGAAGGTTGGAGTATTTTTGGAACATGCCTCTGTCAGAATGGGCTCACTGTCTGCCTCTAAAAATCCTTAATTGAATGCAGCTTCAAAGCTTCGAACGCATGACAAAGTGCACCTTGATTCTTTGGCAAGAATTGATGATTACAGGGCACAAAGAAAAAGTGCTGATCCATTAGATCAACACAGATGACAAACACTATGGTAGAAAGTGTTTTATTACTCAGATTTCATTAGGAAGAATATTAGGACTTTGACACTTTGGTTCTGTTTAGAATAAAGTCAGAGTGTTGGCTCAGTTTCTGTGACATTGCTAACATTGATTAGACAGGGGTCATTGAGTTTTAAATCATAGATTATTTAGGTTGGAAAAGATCTTTAAGATCTTGTGTGCAACTGTTAACCCAACACTTCCAAGCCCATCGCTAAACCATGTTGCTAAGTGAGGTGTCTACACATATTTAAATACCTCCAGGGATGGTGACTCAACCACTTCCCTGGGAAGCCTGTGACTCTTAGGAAGAAATTTTTCCTGATATCCAATTTAAAACTCCCCTGGTGCAACTTGAGGTAATTTTGTCTCATCCTATTGCTTGTTACCTGCAAGAAGAGACTGACCCCCACCTGGATATACCCTACTTTCAAGTGGTTGTAGAGAGCAATAAGGCCTTCCCTGAACTTTCTTTTCCCCAGCTCCCTCAGCTGTTTCTCATCAGACTTGTGCTCCAGACCCTTCACTAGCTCCATTTCCTAGTAGCTCCATGCTCCAGCACCTCAACTGGGAGTCGCAAAACTGAACGCAGTATTTAAGATGCAACCTCAGCCGAGTGCAGAAGGGCGATCCCTTCCTTAGCCCTGATACAGGCCAGGATGACATTGTCCTTCTTGGCCACCTGGGCACACACAGTGGCTCCTGTTCAGCCAGCACACCCAGGTCCTTCTCCTCCAAGCAACTTTCCACCCACTCTTCCTCCAGCCTGTTGCTATACTGAGGTTGCTGTGGCCCAAGTGTAGGACCTGTCACTTCACCTTATTGAAAGTCATGCAATCGGCCTCAGCCCAGCTTTTCCAGATCCTTCTGCAGAGCCCTCCTCCCCTCCAGCAGATCAACACTCCCTCCCAACTTGGTGTCATCTGGGAACTTACCAAGGATACCCTCAATCCCCTCCTCCAGATGAGTGATAAAGGTATTAAACAAGGCTGAACCCAAGAGTGAGCCCTGGGCACACCACTGGTGACTGGTTCCCAACTGGATTTCCCTCCGTTCAAGACCAGCCTCCAGGCTCAGCCGTCCAGTCTATTTTTGACCTAGCAGAGACTGCACTTGTCCAAGCCACAAGAAGTTTCTCCTGGAGAATGCTGTGGCAAACACCATCAAAGGCTTTATTGAAGTCCAGACAGATGATATCCACAGCCCTCATCCACCTTGTCATAGAAAGACATCAGGTTTGTCAAGCAGGATCTGCTTTTCATACACCCATGCTGGCTGGTCCTGATCCTCTGGTTGTGCTACACATGCTGCATGATGGCACTCGGGAAGATCTGCTCCATGAGCTTGCCCAGCACTGAGGTCGGGCTAAAAGGCCTGTAGTTCCCTGAATCCTACTTCCAGCCCTTCTTGAAGAAGTGCAACACATTTGTTAGCTTCCAGATGACTGTGACATCCCCAGTCAGCCAGGTTTGCTGAGAAATGATGCAGGCTGGCTCAGTGAACGCTTCCCTCAGCTCCCTCAGTACCCTTGGGTGGATCCCATCCAGCCCCATAGACACATAGACATGTATCTGTACAAGTATAGCAGGTCACAGAACCACAGAATATTCTGAGTTGGAAGGGACCCACAAGGATCACCAAGTCCAGCTCTTAAGTGAATGGCCCAAATGAGGACTGAACCCGTAACCTTGGTGTTATTAGCACCATGCTCTAACCAGCTGAGCTAATTGACCATTTCCCCTTGGATTACGGAGCTTCATTCTCTTCCAGATCAGAGGGCTGGGTACCCCAAGGACAACTGGTCTTACTTTTAAAGACTGAGGCAAAGAAGGCAGTAAGTACTTCATGCTTTGTTACTCTGCTGTTAACCCCATTCCCCACCCCCGCGTTATTTTTCCAATAAACTGAAGAGTCTTTCAGATTATCCACAAGGTAGATCAAATAAGAATGGCTTGAAAGAGCAGACTACAGCATCACAGGGCTTTGCATCAGTGAGTTTCCATGGTCACAATCAGGTAGTGAAGAAAGCTTTTGTAAGCACATCTCAATGTTCTTTGTCAACATCTCCCTTCCGGTGCTGTATGGCTTTCTTAAACATTATTTGTGTTTCATTCTGAATTCTTTTCATCACACAAGTGAGGTTACAGGTAGGTTAAAAATGATGAATGTATCTTGCTCAAGAGTTAACAGAACTTATATTTGTAGAATGCATGACAATCTTGGAAAAGGCAGTGACTGCCTTTGGCTGCCCCAGCTCAGGCTGCCTAAAGTTGCTGGAATAGTCATGCATGGATTGACATCTTCAAGTGACTGGACAGCAAGACTGCAGCCCTATGCAGTGTGTATCACTTATCTGATCCAGCTCCTTGATCCTCCTGTGCTGGAAATGTGGTTTTTCTGTACAGGAGGGAACTTGAATCTGCAGCAAGTTGTAGAGGCATTCACTTGCTCTCTCTGTGTCCACATGACTCAGGCCCCTCTACCACCTGCAAGGACAGTTTCTGTAATGCACTGTGTGATGCCTTAATGCTCAAACACAAACACCGCCAGCATTCTTGCAGTGGCCCCTTGAATACACACAGGCTTCACCTGCCTCCTTGAGGGGAGCAAACGCAGGCTTGAACCTGCTTTGTATTTGGAAGGAAACTGTTATACTTTTCCTGTTTTGAAGAGGGTGATCCACCATACAGCCCGATCAGAACTGAGGGTTTTTCAGGTAATGAAGATGAGTGTAGACACTATTTTTCCACCTAAATCCTAGTCCAGATGTCCAAGCCCTCGTCTGATTTAGGTACCACACCTTCACACTCCTTGTAATGTGAGGAATGCAAATAAAAAAAGGACAAGGCATTGTAAGAAAAATAGTTTTTTGGTGCCCAATCACAATAGATCACATCCCACTGAGGAAACCAGTTGCCAACAAAGTGGAGCTGGGGAAAACCCTGGAAAATTAGCTTTGCTGATTCTTTTGCAAGAATAGGAGCAGTGACTGCTGCCTCTGGAAATTGCCATGTCCCAGCAGTACTACTGGCCTTCCAGTGTTCTGGCATCCACAGAACATGGATTAGTCACAACTACTATAGTCAATTTATCATCCCCAGATGTCTGTTCCTCTAAACAACTGCCTATGCTTAGAGGCAGACCGGTGGCAACCAGTGCCTGACACTGGTAAAGTTTTTCATTATGAGGCAAAGACATACTTAAAACTGTGCTGGAGGAATCTTTCAAGCCATTTGCCTTCTCTGTACATGTGAGAGATTAGCAAAATTTCACAGGTAGAAAGAAACAATCTGTAAATCCATGTGATGTTCTTCAAACCATTTTAAGCAGAGGAAAACAGGGGGAAAGCCCAACAACTCTACCTCTTGGGTTTGATTTTTTCAGATTGAAACATTGGAAATTTTTTTCAAACTGTGCTCTTGAATTTTCCTGAAATATAATTAAATCTAAAATTAGAAGAACTGACAGCCCTGTAAACAGAGCCTTTCCTTTTATGGGATTTGGAGAGCTGTTGGCCTTGGGCTGTGAACCAGAGAATCAGCTCTCTATTGTATCTAGAAGCGCGACTTCCATTCTCTAAAGATCAGAATTTTGTAGAAATTCAGTGTGCTCAGAGTAGACATGACAACTTTATTCAGGAGCTGCATACCTCCTGCCTGGGCTCAACCATGGCTGTGGAAAGCAGCTGAAAACAGGTTTTCCAGAAATGCTGGCCATGAGCGTTAAATGCAGATGTAGTCTGGACACTGAGACGGGAGACAGGCAGTGCGGAGAGCAGGAATGGGCTTGTGGTAGTGGGAAGGGTTGTGAGATGAGACTGCTATTTTCTTATAACCTAACCTAGGAAAATTGATGTTTTTGAGATTTTCACTCAAGCTTTCTTTAAGCTTTCTTCAGGTATTTCAGTGGAATAGTTAAATATTCAAGAATGCCCAAACTGAAGCAACTCCTCCTGTTTTCAGTGATCTCAATGGGTTGGCAGGGTTGAAAAGTAAGGTTTTCCCTACAGATGTGGAATAGCTCTTGGAAATGTTGAAGCAATTTGAGTGTGCTAAACTCCAGCTTCAGACTCTGGGATTTGCACTGAAGCTTTAAAATTCTTCTTCTGAATGCAAAGGTCTGTAGGACAGTCTTTCTTTAAAAAATTTTTAGAAATTTTTTTTTTCCATGAATCTTCTGGACTTTTTGAAAAAAATTAAATGGATCTAAGATATTTATTGCTGTTGAACTAAATACACTAAGAATGCAGCAGAAACTGGCTGTTTCAGGGGAGCAGAAGGAAAGGGGAAAAAAAGTAGGAGATTTTTTTCCTGAAGTAATAAAGTATACAAACCCCAAAGTCTATTGTGAGTGCTCCAGATGGACAAATTTGCTATCTGCGCACAAACTATAAGAGCTACCAATAATAAGTGCTAACTTTGTTATAGTGCACTTTCAATCTATAACATGCTATAATTCTCTAATAAGCTAAGAAAACAGCATATGTTCTTTCCTCACCTGCTAAACAGATGGCAAGGAGTGTAAATTCATTTATTTGACTTTCTTTTATTTTATTGCTTTGGGCATCCTAAATTTAAATAATCAGACTCAAAGTACTAACTTCAATCTAAAACAGGCATGCTTTGGAGAAAGGAAGGATCCTTTTTCAAAGGAAAAAAAGGCTCTGGTAAACAGTAAGCAATTAGCCACAACATGCTACCATGGGTTGTTTAATTGAGACTGCCATACTAAATTAACCAGATACATGCCCTTGGAAGGACTAGTAATGGAGAACTACTTACAGATGCTTTCAATTATTCTATATGAAACCATGTGCTTTTTCTTTGATTTTTTAATTTGTTTTTCCACTCCAAGAAAATTAAAATGCAAATCAAACTAGCCCCATTCTTTCTTCCTAAATGGTAGGACTTGAATGACTGAATATTAGCTGCCAAATTCTCTCTGGGCTACTCTCTGTATGCGGATTCATGAGACAGAAGTAACTAACAGTTCTTTTCTGTCCTTAATGACTGTCCTATCAGGTTAATCTGCCCCAGTTTCAGGCTTTAAAGAGCAATTATGACTGCTTAGCTCTATATATCCCATAGATGTGGGGAGCATCTGGAGAACTGTAAATGAGCTCATAGAGTAGTAGGGAAAATGTCCTTGGTTTCACATCCAGATTGAGTGCTTCAAGTACAGAGAAGCTCTCTCCCAGCACTGAGCTAGAGGTTTTTTGATTCCTAGTTAGAACTGCTCCTTGCAATCTTCTCTGAGTTTCCTCACTTTGATTTTTTGGGTTCTGTGTAGATGTCATTTTCAGGAAGTTATCATCTCATGAGTTCCTGAATATCATGTGAGCTACATCTGCAGTCCAACAATAAATTCTCTGTCCCTGAGGGCAGTGTGTAATTAGGCAGTGTATGTCTGCACTAAGGGTAGATTTAATGCACAAAAGCAGACATAGTAAATAAAGGAAATTCTCTTGCTTGAATAAGTCATCAATGAGATGAGCTCAAATCTCATCATTTATTCGGAAAGAAAAAACCCTAATTTTAAACCTCATTAACAGTGGTTTAGCCGGTACCTAGAAAGGCCCCTGCAGCCTTACATGAAGTACCAAAGTCCCTGAGTTTACGTCCTAAATTCTAGGCAGACCAGTAGATAGATATTCTGAGTCATCCTCTGGGACACCACACTATCTCCACACATCATCATAATTTGTACAATTTAGGGTTATGCACCTGAAATTTAGATATTCCGACACAAACATTTTCTGTGTAGTATACATCATTCCCAGCATGGTCCTTGAACACAGAACTAGGGGTCACTTGCTGAGAGCACTGTGTGCAGCACAGAATCTGAAGTATATGGGGTCAACATGTGAAAGAAGACAGCTGGGATGTGACTGTAACCCTGATATGAGCACTGTGCAGGTGGACCCTGGACTCTTTGTTCATTCTCAGTCCAATTCTGTACATTGTCTAATGTCTAGTAAATATAAAACATCCAGGCGAAGCAAAGTTTAAAACTTTACATGAAAACAAATTACATCTTACCGCACAGTTACTCAAATCAAGAAAAGACCATATAAATTTGGTACAGACAACCTACTAGCTCTTAGAGGAGTGCTAAATTAGGAGTTTATCTGCTATTGACTTGTCTTCTACTCAGTGGTGAAAGTTTGGTACTTCCAGCACAGAGCAGGAAATCACCAAGAGCAGAGATCTACAAAAACACAAGAAAGGCATGAGATGGGTCTGGCATGGGGGCACAATCTGGACCCAACAGAATCTAAATCAGAGTGCTGTGTAAACTTATCTCATATAACTCAAAGTATCAGACTGCCATAAGCTGTTAAATGTATTTTTTAAAAACATTAGTGAAGTCAGGTAGTTATACAGTATCTGTAAGAATGTAGTACATATGAAAAAAAAAGTTTTAATTACCTATTCAATATTTTGCTTCCTATGACTCCAGAAATACATAATTCTGGTCTCTAGAATGAAAATATGTATATTATCCATTTTTAATTAACCGTTGCTCCAGAGTTCTATATCTCCCAAAGATGGTAAATAGTGTTGGTCAGTGATATTTAATGTTAAGAATAATGATCAGTATATGTACTGTCTGACAACCAGAATATAAGGAGGAGAAGAGATCAGATGAATTCCCATAGAATTATAAAAGTAATGTGTCCCATTATTTAGTCCCATTCTAGTGCAGTATCTCAACACTTTAACTATATATTGTCAGCCTAGGTTTTCAGATTACTTTCTTCACAACTTCCTAGCTCTTGTGGCTTTGTTTATCCCTCATTTTATTTTAATGTAGGCTTGTGGACTCTCATTTCCTTTGAGGATTTTATAGAAATAGAATTATTACCTAAATGCATTAAAAATATTAGAATCTGCGGAGTGGGGGAGGGGGGTTCTCTTGAAGCCTGTAAGCAACTCCTGCAAAACAGGAAGCCATTAACTGCCATGAACATGTATAACTGTGGATATATTGCATGGGAGACTTATAAGACATTTACTGATAGAGATAAGGGGTTTGGAAGCTGGTTTTGGTTATAGAAATACTGACAGCAGTTGTATTATTTTCTCTTCTGTAAGGCCTTATTAAAGAAATTAGAGAGAGGGAAAAACCTACACTTTAGGGCCAGTTGTGAAGATTTTCGGAGCTTGCAGTTTTAGAGAAGCCCACAGAAAAAGGGACCCTTGTACAAGTTATAAATGTGTGCGAGCTTAATTGCCTTTCCAGTTCTGAGATTCACAGCTAAGCCATGGCCTGTCCCTGGCTCCCCTGACCTTCACTTTTAGGAAAACAGACAAATCAATGTCAGTGAATGAAACACTGGGGATGAAACACAAGCAGCCATTGAAGAGACCTAGGAGATTTATGATTTGAAGGTGACTGGAATTTAACCTGAAGGTGAGCTAGTCACTGCAATGCCACAGGGTTAAATATTCTTACTAATCTGCTATGGTCAAAACACTGGCGTCTGCATCCACTACACTAACTTAGCTTTCTGAGTGGCCAGCTAGCACTTTCCTCTGAGCTGTAACAGAAGCCTGAAGATGGCTATTCATAACCATTATCATATCATGGAAGATTACAGTTGGAACAGTACCTCTACAAACTTGAATTTGTGATCTGTTCCCTCACAAGGGATTCCTGAGTAAAGCAAAAAGAAATTCAAATGCAAAGTTAGACTCAATTTCAAAGAAGAGAACATCAAGCTTAAAACAAGAGAGAAATTTTAAAAATTATATCTGAAGTAAAAAAAAAAAAAAAATCCAGAGGGAAAATCAAGCCAAAGAAAAGACCATGTAGATCAATGAAAAGAAATTCGAGACACTTATAGACAGCCAGAAGATCATTGGGCAGTTCAATCCTCCTGACAGATTCTGAGGCCGAAATAGCTAGTCCTTTTCTTCATTAAATTTCCATTAAGGCACTTTCAGGCTCCAGAATTTTATTAAGCATTTCTAAATTTAAGAGAGCAATGAAACTAGAAAATACACAAGAAATAACAGCCTCATAACCCCTGGAAGTTTAGTGCTTGAGCCCTGAGTCTGTGAGTAGCCGGTGTGCTCCAATTTTGACGGATGTTTGTGTTACTTGTTTGCACCAGATTTCTGTTGTATTTAATGCCATGTTTCAAGGGTCTTCTGGTAACTTGGAAGAGAGAGAAGAAATTGTAGTCTTGCACATATTTTGTACCCATCTTGGCGGGGTGAGGGAGAAGAGAGCATTTCTCTGAGCATTCTAGGTTTGCAACAGCTGCAGATAAGATTTAGGCAAGGAGTGATGAAACATGTGGTAGCATTCAGTTCCTGTCGTACTCATAAGACTATCACGTTCAGGATCTGACCTGTAAACCTATCTGGAGCCGGAACGTCATTTCTCCTGGTCAGGCAGGATCATTGCTTTTCTTTGTAGCATGTCTGCCTTATAAATTTTCTAATGGAAGGTTGGGTGGTTGCATCCAGAGGGTAGTGGTTAATGGTTCGAAGTTCCAATGAACATCAGTGACAAATGGTGTCCCTCAGGGTCCATACCGGGACCAGTGTTATTTAATATCTTCATTAATGTCATGGACAAAGAGATCGAGTGCACCCTCAGCAAGTTTGTGATGACACCAAGATGAGCGGTGCTGTTGACACACCTGAAAGATGGGATACAATCCGGAGGGACTGGGACAAGGTCAAGAAATGGGTCCATGGGAATCTCATGAGGTGTAACAAGACCAAGTGCAAGGTGCTGCACCTGGGCTGGGGCAACGCCTGGTATCAATCCAGGCTGGGGGATGAACAGACAGAGAGCAGCCCTGCAAGAAGGACTTGGGGGTGCTGGTGGATGAGAGGCTGGACATGACCCAGCCGTGTGCACTCACAGCCCAGAGAACCAGACGTGTCCTGGGCTGCATCCAAAGCAGCGTGGGCAGCAGGGCCAGGGAGGGGATTCTGCCTCTCTGTTCCTCTGAGACCCCACCTGGAACACTGCATCCAGCTCTGGGGTCCCCAGCACAGGAAGGACATTGACTTGTTGGACAAGTCCAGAGGAAGACACTGAGTTGATCAGAGGGATGGAAAACCTCTCTTATGAGAAAAGGCTGAGAGAATTAGGATTGTTCAACCTGAAAAAGAGAAGGCTTCCAAGGTGACCTAATTGTAGCCTCCCAGGACCTGAAGGGAGCCTACAAGAAAGATGGAGAGGAACTATTTACAAGGGTATGTAGTGACAAGACAAGGGGGAATGGCTTCAAACTGAAAGAGCAATTTTAGATTAACTGTCAGAAAGAAATTCTTTAGTGTGAGGGTGGTGAGGCACTGCTACTGGTTGTCCAGAGAAGTTGCAGATGCCCCACCCCTGGAAGGGTTCAAGGCCAGGTTGGATGGAGGTCTGAGCAACCTGGTCTAGGTGAAAGGTGTCCCTGCCCCTGACAGGGGGGTTGGAATCAAGTTATCTTTAAGGTTCCTTCCAACCCAAACCATTCTATTATTCTATGATTCTAATAATGTAATTCAACACTATCAGCTAGACACAGTGAACTGAGAGAAAACATCTTTCCTGGTCATGTATATGTTTCTAAATACCTAAAACTGGTGCACCTACTTTTGAGGCACCAACTACCTTTTTCTGTCTCTACTCCCCATTTCTCTTTTAACAGTGGGTCTAAGTTCCAAGTGGCTTGTATTTCAAATAATGTGGGATAAAACTGCAGAAAATCCACCCTTGTGACAGCTTAAAATGGCTGCATTTTAAGACTGACCAAATCCAGTTTAGATATTGCCAGCTGATATGCTTAGTAGTCTAGGAAAAAAAAATGTAGCAAAATTATGAACAAACTCCAGGTTTGCATACCCAAGCTATGTGTAATCCATCCCCTATAAAGCCAATAAAGACAAAAGATAGCATTTCTGTAGTCACTGCTCCCAAGAAGGAAGGGGGAGCTGAGAGTAAACAGCTGCTGCTCCCAATGACCCTCATTTTTGGCACAGCAGAAGCACACATCAGGAAGCCCCCTCAACAGGGTGTAAAAGAAACATGAGTTTTCAACTTCAGTGTTCCTGACTTATCAAATATTCACAGAAGCTGCTGGCAAAATGTGTGCCTCCTTCCGTTTCGGTGATGGTCCACAGAGAATGAAGCAACCTTCTCCAAGAGCTCGAGTGTTGTGCACCTTTCTACAGCACAGAGCCATTTGAAATTTACTTGCCACAATCATCCAGAGCAACAAAGCCTTCTAGTGTATGAGGCAGGAGGGAAACTGAAAACAGGAAGGGGATTGGAAGAGACAGGCCATGAGGTCCCTTCCAGTTCTGTGTTCTCCAAAGTAAAAAGCTGGCAGCATCTAGATAGAATTGCCACTTTAATTTCTGTAGATTTTGTTGGCACAAGTCCAGTGAAGGAAGGCAAAGACTTAAATTTGCCTTCCTTTCAGTAAAAGCGAGGTTTTCTGGAAATATATATATATATACTGCTAAAATGGGACATGGAGACAAAAATAGGGTTCCAGTTTTATCTCCAGCAAGACTTTAAGGCATTTTGGATTTGGTTGACATTGCTCACCAAGGAACTTGTCACCACCAAACAACACAGCTATTAAAATGTGAAGTGTACCAGCTTCTTTCAAGTTCCACCATTACTTAAAAATCCCAAGAATTTAGGGCATTTTTTCAGGTAGTATTAATTCAACCAGAGTGTCACATATTATGTCACTTTAGAACTGGTTTTATATAATGTTGCTGTAAAGCAAACCCTGGTAGGACACGTCAGAACTAAAAGCACATGGCTCTGTGTTCATAACCCAAAGAAAATTTGACTACAGACCAGTAACAATGGGCATTTTTAGTCATACCTATGCTGACTGGCTGCCAAATCCAATTACCTGGCAGTGGCTTAGCTTTTCAGGTTTTGTAAGGTTATGCACACACTATTAAAATACATGAACAATTTCTTAAAAGCAGGGCTCAGCATTCCTCATTCTTAATTTATTTTCATTACTGTCTGAAATGTCATTATTTTTTAACTGGATAACATAACATAACTGGATATTTTGATTGTAGGAAAGTATACACACAGATATCATTCCTGGAGAAAATATTACTGCTGCAAATAGTCATGTTTATATGATTTCTCAATGGTCTACATGAATTTTGGCACTGAATGGCCTGTGTAAGCATCCAACACTGACTCTAAACCTTCTTATCCTTCAGCACCATTTCAGCTTCATTTGTCCTGTTATAGCTGGGAAGAGTATAACAGAGCCCTGAGGTAGCTGTGGTGAAGCCAATGAGCGCGCATGATATAGCATAGCACACAGCAGGTTGATGTAGCCACTTTCTTAGGGTGAAAGAGCCTGTGGATCCAGACTGCCTTGGTTGGACAGGTAAACTGCACCATCCTCCATGTTCTCCTGGCTTTCAAAGTCAGTTCAGCATCTGCTGTTAGGTACTATCACAGGGATAGGTACATTACTCTACGTGTAATACAACAGTGTTGGCAACAAATCCACATCTCTTTTTTAAAAAAACTTTCTAATCAGTTCAAAAACAAAGGGAACCCCACAGAATCTGACCCACAGAAGAAAATGAACCAGCAGCATTTGTTGTGCAATATTACAAAAACCTTTACATTTTCCAATCTTTTTTCCCCAGAATCCCCAGGTGAAATTGCTTCTAATGCCCCTATTTCGTTAGTCACTAACACACTGGTGGCCGGGGATAAATGTGATAAAGTACAGATTTCAGTGTCATCTGCAATGACCAATGTATTCATATCCTGTCCTCCACTGCCACACCTAATATTCAAGACAAAAAATCTTTCCTATGGAAAACAGCATGTCTTCCATGCGGCAAGCCAAGTGGTGCTACATTTTTTGAGTGTAAAGAGACTTTAAACAAAATGCTCACCTGCATGTGTGTCTGTTCCACAGTGAACATTTATTTCTCCATGCCTTCTCCAAAGAACATCGTCATCCAATTTGTTATGTCTTATGCTGGCCTGATTGCTCTTCGGGAGAAGCCAGAGATACAACTGTGCCGTAGCCTGGGTACTGCTGGAGATGGACCACTGCTGATTTGAAGTGAGATTGATCAGAAAGGAAAGGTTAAGGTAAAAGTAAAACCAACTGTGATGTTTTGTAATGAAATAAGATTTCCTAACACTGATTAGACTGTGATGTAACTTCAGTTTAATTAACAGCTATCTCTCCTTGAGAAGAGCATTTATGGTCTCAGTGTTATGTCGATAGTTACTGTCTAATATTGAAGGGTAGGGGGTTAATTTTTTTGTGTGAGTGATTCAGATCTATCCCTGTGCTTACAGAACAACTGATTACGCAGTTAGGTTAGGCTCTGTTCAGTTTGTCATCCTTTGTTACTGTTTTTGTTGTTCCGGGGAAGGCATCACAGACGTGGGCGAGCTTTGCTGTGCGGTGGGATGAGAGCTCTCTTCAAAGAGAGGAACTTGGTAGGAGACAGATTTGAGGTGATGTGGGGAAATTAGTCACTCTGTTGTCTGGAACACTTCTGTTAACTGAGATTTTGCAAATCTTGCTGTAGAGAGCATAGAGAATTTCTCAGTCTCTCCCAAGAGGTGATATAACAGGAGAACAATGATGGTTGAGATAGTCTTCATGCAAACACCAAGAATTGGCCCTTTCCTCTTACTCATCTTCACACTGCCCAACTTTTCTCCATTCTACTAATTCCTCTATAAGTCCACAATTATTTCCTCTTCTAAACAGTCTTGCCTGTGATGATCTATTCTTATCCCTATGTTTCCAATTCTGCTTCTGTATTTCTCCTTCCAGTCTCTCCAGATTTTTACTCCCAGCCGAGATGCTCACTGTGTAGGGTGTCAGATTGCTCATAACTCACAGAGCTGGACCCTTGGGTAGAGCAAAGTAAAAGGAGTATCTGGACCAAGTCTGAAATATCAAAGGAAGAAGAAAGAGATCCCCCAAGCCATCAAGTCCCCACCCACACACCTCAAGAAGGTCTGCAGTGGTGGGCAGGAAGGGTTGCTATAGGTATTTCTTCCTCTCAGTTCAGAAAAAGCAAGGCTTTTAATTATCCAGTTCCACAGACACAGACTGAAAAGCAGATCCCTGATCTCCATTTCTTCCATGTCAGAGGAGGTCCTCATAATTCATTTGGCATCTAACGCCCTCTTTTTCCTTGAAATGCAGTTGCATTGTTCAGGTTAGTAGAGTACTACATGCTTGGATATGCTATGAGGGGTTCAGCTAGTTAAAAACCCGGAAGCACACAACTGCGTAGTATGAGTCTCTACCCAGGGAAGATCATAGAGCATCACACAGACACACCATTACTGCCAAGCCCCTAAGTTACCCTCATGCTGGCTTGTTTTTGCCTACTGTTTGTGCCGTCCTTAAGCAGACATCTATTGCATAATACAGCACTACCACATCCGAGCACCATCTCTCTTCTGGTAAGAGGGGAGGTTTATTTTTTTTAAGGCAGCCATTCTTGTCTGTTCTAATAATGCCTTTCAGATCATTTCTATGACCTGAGGAAACTCACAAATACTGTAAAAAAAGTCATCTCTTCCTATTTCGCTTCAGATACTTTCACCTGATGTTGCACTCTGATTTTATTTGATTTCAATAATTGTTCTCTCTACTTGCCACCAGTGTTCACATATGTAGTCCTTTTTTTGCTTTTGCTGTTGACTAACACGCTTACCAAGCTTACAAGAAAATAAATTAATATTGGTCAGTGGCATTCCAGTCCCCCACATTTTCCCTTTTGCTTTTTCTTTTGCCTCTTTTTTTCGGGTTTGATTTGGTGTTTTGGTTGACTGGTTTTGGGTTTGGTTGCTTTGGTTTTTTGTTGTTGTCTTTTATTTTTTTCATTCAGTGCTTAGGTCATAAATGTGAAGAACAAGTGGTTTAAAGAGCAGCAATAGATTAATGACATTCTTTGTTCCTATATGTTTTTATCCTCTTGCATTCTCTGTGAGGATTGCTTTTCTTCACTTTGGTCGGCTTTGGTCCCCAACATGACTTGGATAAAACCTGTTCATTTAAGTATCATCCAATTACAGAAGAACTGGTTATAACCAGTTATAACAGAGCTTCTTTTCAGCTTCTGAAAGTTCCTAATGACTTTTTTTCTAGTCTGTTTTTCCTAGATCATCACCCAGTGTGTTACCCACACTGCTACTTGGCAAATTTTTGTTGTGGTCACTCGTGTTTGATTTTGGTTAAATCAAATCCATTTTTCATTCAGGAGTTAATAGTTTCAGTTGGTCACCTTAAACAACACTTCTAGTTTCTCAAGGCACTTGGTTATGATTTCAGTATAACTCAGCTGTTTATTACAGCCAAGTGAGATGATTCAATTTCCTTGCTGAATTCTTGTTATAGCAGGAAACAAACATTTTCTTGGTAAGCTAAATTCATTTTTTACAGTGATTAATGACTCACTGAACAATCGTTCTTGAACATGGCTGCAGCCATTTTTAAATACTATTTTTCTAAGAGAGGAAGATGGTGTTTATTTGTTTTGTTTTATGGTACAGGGTAGCTTATCCATGAGTATTATTAACATTTTATATCCTCTAGAAGAGAACTGTGGCATCCATACTAATATCACAGGATCTCATTTTATTTCCCATGACAGCTAGCAGGACATCTTGATCTCTTACTAGGCAGAGAAAGCATATGTGTTCCAAAGTGGATTTACCAGTTCACAAAAGAAAGAGTAATACTCACACTTCATTAACTCAGTCTTAATTACCTTGAACATACAACAAGTCTTTTCCCTCTAAGGGGATGTAAGCAGATCCTTACTGTTAACAACTGTGGGGTGAATGACGAGCTGTTTTGGACTGAGACTTCTTTACAGTGTCTTCAATATTAATATTTTTCCTCACAGGCTAAACATTTGGAGGAGTGTTTAGATTTACATCTTTTATGGAGTAGATTTCCATTCTGACATTTTCTGTGCCAAGACTTTTCTCTCAAAGGAGTCATCTATGCCCCTAAAATGTAAAGCTAATAGCACAGATGCTGACATATCTTGATTTGCCCTACTACTCTCCTTATACTGTTTCTTATGCATGTGCCAATGTGTGCTAAGCTTGAACAGAGGGGAAAAAATATTCTTCAGCCTAAAAAGATTGTACTTTAGAGCTTCTTTCCATGCAAACACATGCATCACTTTATGATCTACACCATGAGTGTTTCCATACCTATTTTTAGAAACAGAGTTCTAGAGTCTGAGCGTGAATGTTTCAGGAGTACACGTCAATTTGAAATTATTCAGTTTTAGATTGTTCCTCTCCAGACCTTTTGAATAGAGCTGATAGGTGCACAGTCAGATATGACTTCAAGTGGCTGGGCTGAAATAGCCCAGAGGTGAAGCTTCAAGACTCTCCAGTTGCCACTCTGTGGCACACAAATGTGACTCAGGTGGAACTTGCCATGTCTCCAAATTTGAAGAATGATGAGCACTTTCTATTTTAATAGACAGTTTTCAAAACACCAAATACGATTCACTGAAGGAGGTGGCAAGAGGATAGCAGCCATGACATCAGGACAGAAAGAGAAAGGGAAATTTGGACTGTTTGAACACAGGACAGAAGAACAAGAGTGAAGTGTGAGACTGAATGAGAAGGAAGTTAAAAAAGGGACCTAGAAGTAAGGAGGTGGAGTTATATGCGCATATATATAGGCATAGAGAGAGAAAGAGCAGAAAGGGGCAGCAGAAGTGGGATTTAGACTGAAAACCAGAGGACAAGAAGGCCTTTGTCAACAGGCTTGTCCTCTGCTCCAAAGCCTAAAAGGGCATCTTTCCCCTGTTGTCACAGAAACACAGTCCTAAAGCAAAAGTTTCATTCCCACCAAAGCTAATTTTCAGAGAAAACGACATACTTCATACCCCGATGGCCTGGTATCATTTATTCTATTCATTCCAGAGCTCTGGTTCCACATCCATTTGCATCAAGTACCGTGGGATAATGGCATCTGAAGGGATGCTGAGCAGGTTTGCAATGGGCATCACAGATGCTTTCCCTCATCACGGCCCAGTAGACTTTCACATCATTGACTTGCACTGCAAACACTTCTGTGTAGACGTGACTTGCCTCTGCAATTACAGTACATGTGGAGCTTAGAGGAAGTGTCTTTACCATTTTATCAGCTTATTCAAGTCTTCCTCTCTGTATCATGCTCAAGCCTGTCTCCTCTGTCATAGTTTCCAAATCTGAGAACAGGCAAATTCCTATGGTTGAGCTAGAGAAATGACACAAGCACACTGCAAGAGAAATCCAACATGCAACTGCTGCAGCAATATCAGACTTCTCAAAAATAGCCAACAACTCCATTCTAAAAACAGTATGCAAGTCTTTGCCTTATTCAGAGTTTTATCTTGTGTGATTGTATGTCAAAACTGGCAAGGACAATCTTTGTGTAGGAGTATTGTGGGGGTTTTGAATTAAATCATATTAATTCCTTTTTTTTTTTCACATTATTTTTATTTTCCAGAAGAGTAAGTGGAGAGACAGTCAAGCTGGATGGAAAAGGTGCTACTGACTCATAAGGATGAGAAACAGCCAGCCTTAAGAAGGCATTCTGGATTTATGCTTGCTGATTCATAACTTCCTACATACATGTGGGGAAAAAAGTGTGGATTTTGCCCTGAGCTATATTCTGCAGGAAACCCACCCTCCCTTCACAAAGTGAGAAAGTAGTTTCAAAACTGTAGGAGGACTTAACTTCAGCTCCCAGAAGATGTTCCCTTGAAAAATGTTCAGAATAAAGAACTGAAAACATTATCCCCAACCACCAAGTCCTATTTTCTCTGCCTTCACAGAGAAGCTCAAAACTAGTTAAAGCTCAGATTTCCCAGTTAAATTGTCAGCTAAACCAAATGTACCAATCAAACAAATAGCAGAAGAGAGTTGTATAGGGAAGGCACTAAGGGGTTTGTGGAGAACTGCTTTTCCTTTTCCATGCAAGTGCTACTAGATCAATATGTCCCAAGCAATTAAATAAGATGAGAAGAATATAAATAAAATCAAGAACAATAAGAAGATAACAATTAAATAAGTTCTTGCAAATATTGTTTCATTTCAAAGGGACTTAAAACTCTACTTATAGAAAAACAGTTCATTGATTACCTATGTTTTGTAAAAGGACCCAATTCACAGAGGGTCCACGTTAAAGCTTTGATTGTAACAAAAACTTTTTATGACACTGTTCTACCAAAAGAATCTGCCTGTCCCCACAGAACTGGGTGACAGAATTAATTGGCATAGTGAGCAGGATCCTTAGCTTAGAATGCTGACTAATTCCCCTGCTAAATGGTATCTATTGCAAAAGGATTTTATGGAAAATGGTTGGCAAGATCCTAAGTGAGATAAGGAGTGAGTAAGGGCAATAACCCACAATCTGAAAGCCTTAGTGAATGAATTCAGTAATTGGAATGATATGGGTAAAATAAAAACAGAAGAGAGAAAGGGATGTGCTGGCTGTTGGATGCAATATTGAAAACTGAAAGCTAACAGGCTGAAAAGTTAAAAGAAGAAATTCAAAAGGCAAAGAGTGAATTTTCAACAAAGGATTGAGAATTAAAGGTAAATTAAAGGCTGGCAGCAAGTCTGGGGAAAGGGTATATCTTAAAAAAAAAAAAAAAAAAACCAAAAAAAAACCTCCACCAAATAAAATTAATGCCACAGGATACAAAGAAAGAAAGAAAACACCAAGAAACTGGATTACAAGGTAGCAATCTCTTGTGATCAGGTTTAAACCAAGAAGAGGAAAGAAAATTAAGTCTCTGTGTATAAATCAGAAAGAACTTTGAAGGTTCAAAATATACCCAAAACCAAGATTAAAAGCAAGTGGGTTAGATGTTGGTGCCAAAAAATTGATTAGTAACAGAGGCAGAGAGAAAGGAAGAGAAAAAGGAAGGAAGGAAGGAAGGAAGGAAGGAAGGAAGGAAGGAA
>VZRV01009519.1:869429-911699 GCA_013398115.1 Falcunculus frontatus | reverse complement strand
AGAAAGAAAGAAAGAAAGAAAGAAAGAAAGAAAGAAAGAAAGAAAGAGAAAAAGAGGAAGAAAGAAAGAGAAAGAAGTGTGCGTGGGGGGTGAGGGGACAGGGAGAGGATGACAGGGGTTAGGTGGAAGCATATCACCCTTCCAGGGGTCCCAACAATGTCTCGTTACTCCCCTCCATCTGGTCTTCTGGTGGTGAGGGTCCCCCCCCCCACCACTGTGCCACACCATGCCACCACACGCCACTCCACATCGCCACACGCCAAAGAGTATAGAATCCCGTGGATTAATACACGCTTTGGCCAGGTGGGAACGCCCACGTGCCTCCCTTGCACGGGGCTGGTGTTCCACTGTCCCTTGCAATGCTGTGGATTTGTTGCATCATCTCTGGTGTAAGGTCTGGGAACCCCTTGGGGGGGCCTTTGATGGGCCTCTCTTTGCTGTCCTTCACATGGATGTGGCTTCTCCCCAGGTGAAGGGCCCCTCAGCTGGGCTCCTCTGCATGGAGTAGGATGGGTGGTCACTGCACCTCTGACCAGAGACTTTTCCGACACACACCCAAAGTCTCTCTCCCCTCACCCTTTGGTGCGAGGCTCTGTGCGAGCCTGGCAGCTGATAGCCCTGGGGCCGTGAGCTCCACTCCTAAGGTACTAAGCTTGTGCTCTGCTAATGTCCCCAGCCCCGAGCTGCTACTTTATCCTATTGTCATCATGAGCGGTGTCCTCGCTGGGCCTCTCAGAGCCCCATTCAGAGTGAGGTAGTCTTCTCTTCAGCTTTTGTAATACAGTTTTAAAAGTCCTTCATGAAAATGTATTAGTCATAAACCATAATATTTCAGTCTCTGACACAATCTAGACCTCATAAAAATCTGCACAGCTCTGTTTGATAGCAACTGAGATGGAGATATTTGGAATAGGCTAGATGAGTCTAGCAAGGAAGCCAGTTAAGTCAGTGACTCTGTACCAAACCAACACCTGATTAAACAAGAAATCATTACTGATTGCACATTTGGAAATGAACCAGAGAGATGAATACCGCTAAAGTTCATTATTTTAGTGCAGATGCTCTGTGAAAAATACAAGTAACCTGGGGAATCAATCAATGGTTGTACCAACTTTGTTGTGATAAGGCAGAAAGAGTGTCTATTTGTGACAGAGGCAGAAGATTTAGACCTAGGCCTTGCAATTTTCCTCACCCTTCAAGATGTTACTCAAACATTATGGACTCTACCCATTAGATGGCAAGAGAGGTCCAAGAGCAAGACTGGGGTGAGGAATCCACGCTATCCGGGCAAGGCCTAGACAAATTGCAGGGAGAATGTTACAAGTGGCTGTCCTAACACTGCACTGAGCTGAAGCCAAAGGTAATAAACCTAGTCCTTGGGACATTTCTGCTACCTTCCCCAAACTGAGATCTGTTGGGAAGGGGAATGTGGGGATAGGAAAATTAGTTTTCCTTCATCTATATTGTGCAATACCTGTGGAAATCCCCTTTCTGCAAGTGCTCACACAAACTATTTTCCAAATGCAAGAATTAAGCCCTGACACTTAAGACTCTGAGTGGTGCCAGGTCTTAATCATCTTGGCCTGACCCCAAAGTTGTGCTCCATGAGACCAATGGACTAATCCAATTGAAGAAAACAAGACTGTTAGAGGAGTTACCAACCAAACCGAAAAAAAGCACCCGTCTAGATCAGGGGTGCCCTAGCAACTTACCTCGTATTTATAAATGACAAGACAAGAAAAAAAGGCATCAAGAATCCTTCAGATTGGATATTAAGAAAAATTTCTTGACTGCAAGCATTTTTAAGCACTGGAACAGGCTGCCCAAGGAAGTGACTGTCGCTGGAGGTCTCTAAAAAATGTGTAGACATGGTGCTTAGGGACATGGTTCTGTGGGGGACTTGGCAATGTTAGGTTGGATTTCACGGTCTAAAGGTTATTTTCCAACCTAAATGATTCTATGAATGCAGGAGCAGAAGAGTTTTGTGTCAAATTCTGGTTTTAATTTCATCTGTGTAAACCTGTTTGTCACAAGCTCTGCCTGCAAGCTAACTGAATCAGGTTGTGTTTGGCCCGTGAGAATTTATTATTTTTTACTGTGAAGCCTTCTACAAGTTCTGCTGGTCCCCAAGGGACTGCATCTTTTCCATGGAGTCTGAGAGAGACTTGGCTCCTATCACCATTTTAAGGAGTAGTCTTTTCCCATATGTGGTTACTCTCAGAGCAGCTGGAATAGAAACTTTGTTAACTGCATAGAATGGCTTTATGAATGAAGACAGAGAAAAGTATCACTTCTGTTCCTCAGTTTCTCAGAACAGCGTCATCCTTTACAAAGGAGAAAGGTCAGACGCGAGTTACAGATCAGGTTTGCAAGTTGTCACAATATCTGAGATTGTTCAAAGACGAGGTTTTTCTTCCAGACCCCTCCAGAAAAGGAATTATCTTGTTTACTTTCAACACTCCAGATGTCACCAAAGTAATTTTGATGTTCAGTGGCTAACTTGAAAGACATAGAGTGTGCCAACAAAACATTTGAAGTGCACAAGGTCTGCTTCAATAATCGACATGGATCAATAGTGACAGAGTTCATTAAGAAGACAATTTCTATATTATGTTAGGAGAAGCATGGTAGTTTCATTAGTAATAAAAGAAAGACTCCCTTAGAGTTTAAAGCTTAATGTATTAGTGTTTGTATTACTCCTAAGGAATTGATATTTAGGCCATTTTCTTGGCTTTATCATAGTTGCTAGGTAACAGAGATGCCTGTGACATGATAATCTTTAGGGATCAAGATGGAAGAAAATTTTATCCAACAAAACTATGTGTGAATTATTGCTTTTTTCTCAGCTCCACTCCAGGAAAAAGAGGAGCGGGAAGAACACACTTTTAACAGTTCTTGGAAGAATGCTGTCAAGGTTATGGAGAAATCTGCCTGGTCCCCTCTATCAAAGTTTTAACATCAATGAAAGTCATTGGAAGAATCAAATTCTTTTCTCACATTCCTTGAAAGTGACTCAAACCAGCACAAAGGCAAAGGACCACTCCATTTGTCCCTCTGTAGTAAGCGCTGGGCTCATGGTCCCCTGTTGCTCTCTCAGCTGTCTTTCCAACCCCAAGGACCTTGTCCCACTTGCCCATAGCGGTTTCTGCAGGCTCAGTTCCTCCTCTCCTTTGACCATGGAGAAGAAGAGAGCACCAAGGTCAGAGGTCAGGTGGCATGGCTGCAGTTTTGCTCCCTGATATCCAGCTGACAGAGTTTAGCTTTTAGATTTACAGGTGAGGCAGGCAGCAGGGGGGGTTTCTTTTTCCACTGTGCTCTGGTAGCCTGTCATTCACCCATCTAAGCTGATGAAACAGTGCTAGAAGCAAGTTTTAATATCATCAAGCACAAGCCATTAGCCTTAACTAGACAAGAGGAACAGCCTTCAGGGACCCGTTGTTATCTCTAAAGGAGACAGAGGAAATGAAAATGTAACATGTCTCTGTGGGGCCTGTAGAGATCCGAGTTCATTTCTTTTAGTGCCTTAGGAAAGGAAAAGAGAGATGGATTTCAGCTTTTAGTGCTTTGCTACTAAGACTAATGGCTTCTAGTGCTCATAACAACTATATTATTCTTGTAACAATAAGAATTATTATCTAATAGCTTTTGTATTGTTCTCCCCTTGTGCTCGCAGCTCTGGTGTATCTGTCATATGTTTGGTTGAAACAAGGATAATGAATAGTTTACTTGACAAATTTCAACTTTCAGCTAGCAAAGAGCAAATGTCTTTCTCAGGTAAAGGGGTAAACACCATACTTGGGGGGCTATCTCTATTTCTGTTGATTCTGAATGATGTCGTTTCTGCCCCTTGTTCACATGGCTTACAAAGGTTTTCACAAAGTAAGACTGATTTCAGCAGACGTTTCACCACTCAATTTGCAAAGAGACATCAGCAAAATTGTCAGATTAAGGCCATCTCTGAACAGTTTCTTGAAAATACTAAAATGTGAACTCCATTGTGTCCTTGTAATAGGTTACAGAAGTCATGTGTATCACTTTTGTTCCACAGGAATAGTGGTGTAACTCTAAGAATCACACTACAGTTACAAAGATTATTCTAATTCAGGTAAAAGGAATCGGATCATTATTATTTTATAACATCCTGTATGTGAGGATTCATGCCCATTTACAAGTAAACAAAAGTAATGGGGCAGGGGGGACTGAAGCCAAACCTCTTATATTTGTATTTATTTAAATTTTGCAAAGAACCTTAACTAAATATCTAGAGAATGCAATTTAATAAGTGCCAATGCACATTAAGTCAGGTATTGTAATGTCTGTGCTGTGTTTTACATGCCTGGTTCCCAGAGGGAAATCCTAAACCCAGGATTAGGTATTTACCTCTCCTAAGAAACTGACATTCATTAAGATGAATCCCAGCTCTGATTAGGCAGTGACATAAATACAACCAATCAGAAACTGCACAGAAAAGTGTCTCAACTCCCTTTTCAGAAGCTGAGACCCCACTTCAGAGCTAACAACAAGCAGTTAGGATCTGGAGCCCACATTTTTTTTCCTACAGACCTCTTTTCAAAAACTGTCCTGGCTCTGGCCAGGACAGAGTTAATTTTTGCAGTAGCCAGGAGGGGGCATGGAGAGAACCTGGATGTTATTCTATACCACCTCACATCTTTTCTGGGGGTGGGGGAAGGACTCTTTTCCAGGTTTGGTATTGTCTACCACTAGGGAGGTTCCATGTGATCACCTCTTTGTTATACCCTCTAACATAAGTATTGTTGCTGTTACTGATAATTTTCTTATCTCACTGCTGTTTCCAGTAAGTTGTTCTTATCTCAGCCCATGATCTTTAGGTTTTCTGCCTCCAATTCTCCTCTCCATCCAGGGAGAGGGAGAGTGAGTGAGTGGGAACATGCTTTGGAGAGTTTCAGTGGGAGTACCAAATTGGGGAACACCATACCTAAACCAAAACAAGAAAAAAATCACTCTTTTTGTCTGTCTCTCTGCAGCAATGTGCAATGGAGATCACTCATCCTGCAGGCTCTGACCTAGGAAGTGGGAAGTTGGGATACCAGTCTCTCCTGTTCTGCCACAGCTGAAACTTCACTATTCTCCTCACCCCCTTCTTCTCCTCTAGACCCCCACAAAGGTTTGCTTAAAACATAAAAAAGGCCGTCCACACATGGTTTACAGGAAGTGCAGTCAGGGCACTGCTGGGGAGATATCTCCAAGGCTGGATGGCACAGGTGCCTGGGGAATTAAATGGTTGTAGGGCTGCCTCTACCAAGGTTGCTGGAAGCAGCCCTGTGGGTACCAAAATACCTTCAGAGTTCAAAATCCAAGGACTTTGCCCTGTAATTTTAAGTGTTAAGTCAGTTGACCTCCTGACAACAGGATGGCAATTTGGGGTTTAATAAACATCTGTCTACATTCTAACCAGCCACAGGATAACTACTGAATTGGGCTCTTTGTTTTGCTTCTAATAAGTACTACTGGGGGCTTGGGACGATTTGAATAAATTTAAACAGGTTGTCATAAAATCCGAAGGCAAGAAACTAGGAATGTATCTTTATTGTTTCTAAATCAAGCTAAAAATACACAAAATTATTCCGGTTTATAAAACTTTATTGAAGGGTTTTCATTTCTTCCTAGATTTACATAAAAGGAGACTCAGTTTAAAATTTCCTACGCGTATCGTTTTATACTCTCCCATTAGAAAAGATGGAGCAGATTCTTCTCTATTTGATTTATAATATATTTTTATGCATATATTGTCCAGCTGGCTAGATGAATAAATATAAAGAGTGAATCACACATGCACAAGGCAATACTTTTTTCCAGTCATAAATATATATTCCCTTTGGGACTACTATTTCCTTTTAGACAAAGATAGTCCCCAAACATATGCAAATTTTCTCTACGTAATCAGAATGACATGGAGTGAAATCCTGAATGATTTAACCAACTGCATAGAGCCATTCAATCTGATTCTCCACCGTACACTGCAAATGCTATCAAATGAAGGTGAGTGAAATCATAACCCTATTTCTTTTTGCCTGGCTTGTGGAAATGATTGTCCAAAGTGGAAAGTCAAAGACATTTAGCTTTCGGCAGAATCAAGAACACTGGAAGAACTTTGCTTGTTATGCCCATGATGATATTGGGAAACATATACTAGCTCCATGACTGCATCCGGTGATTAGACAAGAGCTGCAATGAACAATAAGGATGCCAATTTGTGCTATCTGTATCTGCAAGAAATTTCATGTTTAAGGGTCTGGGTGTTTTTTGACTATGGAATAGGAGAAGTTGTACTCCTGTAACATGTTTCAAGAGATGACTTACACACTACGTTTCTCTTGTTTCAGTGGTGATTTCCCATTTATATCTGCAATATATTTGAGTAATACAGCCACGGTAATCCTTTAATTTTCCGAATATGTGCACTTATCTATGTATCTGCCCCGATATAAAAATATATCTTTCTGTCTAGAAATGTCTGTCTGTGCACAGATAGATAGCCACAGCATTTCCAGGATGGCACGCAAACGTGTCAATCTTGAGGCAGGCCGGAACCATACACATCTTCTCAAACATTCAGAGTAAACATCAGAAACTTTGTAGTCTGGAATCGATTGGAGCAATCAGCATTTCAAGCTTATGAGAAGTCACGGTGACACCATGTCACCAAAACTTCTACCTATAATTTTTTTACTTTACTTTTCATTTGAAATGAATTATCATAAATATTTCCCACTTTTTCACAATAGCTGTAACAGGGTGGTTTTATTGTTATTAAAAGTTGTTCACACTATCTGGTGCAAATACAAACAGCAACACTAATCACAGATTAGCCTGCTTATATCTTACCCTCATTTTGCAGGGGACTGGGTATTTCTTACCTAATGAAGCTGTTAAACAATTCTACATTTGTCAGAGTGTTATAGGAGCCCAGTAGTGTTGGCCGATGGTATCATTCTAAGGGCCTGCTGAACCAAGTTATTCAAAACTCCATTCATAGTGATTGCTATGAAAAATGCAGTGTTTCAGCTTCTTTTTGTAATAATTAAGAAACTTTCTGCACTCTTTTTCCTTGGTCTAAATCTTGTTTTCCAATTTTGCATTTCCCCAAGCATTCAATATTTGTCCTTGTTTTTCTTCCAGGCCAAAGAGAACAACAGTGATAAATTTGCTTTAAGGTTTGCTCTTAAAATCTTACACCTCTTTTTCCTGGGCCTAGAAGAGTGTCAGTGTAGGCTATGCTGCCATGCAGGAGTTAGACAGGAACCTGAGGAAAAGAAGTCATTTTATAGAAGGCAGTGTTGTCTGAAATAGCACAGGGGTGAGTTAGCGAGCATCATACTGACCAACATGCTGAGTGATGTTCATCCCAGAAGAGCTCCCTTAGGCTCAGTTAGTTCCTGCATTGTATATTAGTGGATCATAGCAGACATGGTAGGTGCTACACTCTAACCTGTGCTCATATTTTACCATGACTTGAAGGACTAGATTATTTCCTGAATTGATTGGGGAAGGCTTTTGTTATGACCTGAAATGCTTTTGTGCAACCGTAAGCTACCCTCCTCATGAGGGGAGGTGCATTCCCACCTGCAGCTCTGTGGCAGTTCTGATGCTTCCTATGTTCTCTGCAACATATGAAGGGCATGAAATTGTTGGAGCAAGGACAAAGGAGGGCCACAAAGGTGATCAGAGTGCTGGAGCACCTCCACAGGCTGAGGAAGTAAGGGCTGTTCAGCCTGGAGAAGAGAAGGTTGAGTGAAGACCTCACGGCAACCTTCCAGTATCTGAAGGGGGCCTACAGGGAAGCCTGAGAGGGACTCTCATCAGGAACTGTAGTGATGGGACAAGGAGTAATGGGCACAAACAGAAAGAGAGGAAATTTAGGCTACATATTTGGAAAAAATTCTTTACTGTGAGGGTGATAAGATACTGGAACAGGCTGCCCAAGGAGGTTGTGGACAACCCAACCCTGGTAGTGTTTAAGGCCAGGTTGGATAAGGCCTTGAGCAACCTGGTCTAGTGGGAGGTATCTCTGCCCATGGCAAGGGGACTGTGAGTAGATGATCTTTAAGGTCCCTTCCAACCTTTAACATTCTATGAGTCTATGACCTGGATGGAGGAGATTTTCCTCTTAGACAATATGCTTTTGCTATTGTTCTTCTGTGATTAGTGACAAACCTGTCAACTTGACTTCTTAAGCACCTAGCAATAACAGCTCAGCATTCGTATGTGATACTGGGAAAAATAAAAATCAGTGACAAACCAGAGGAGTTTTCATGTTCCTAAGCAGGAAATTATTTTAAGCATTCTGGAAAGAACTTTTACCTTTTTCTTTTCATTTGCTCTGACTGATTTTGTGACTTTCATTCTCCTAATGATGACCAGAGGCAAAAGCAGATGACAGAAGATTCTCATGTCAGGCAGAGCAGGTTCTGCTCTGATCACAGAAGAGAGGCTTAATTAAAGCCCTGTCACTAGAATGGTGCTGTTATTTGTCACACAGGAGAGATTCTTCAACACAGAAAAATTTGTACAGTCTGTTGATGTAAGTTCAGGGACAAACACCCAACTGTGCATCTGCAGGCAATTTTCACAGCAAGTGTTGATGTCAATTGAAATATGAATGAACCAATCAATAAACTAACAAATTCAAGTCTTGTTGCCAACAGAGAACTTTCTGGCTTGAAGGAAGAGAAAACTTATAAATCCTAGATAATCTAATCCTGGAATTATTTTTATAACTTGCCTGTGATATTTTAACTCAGGTTATCATTTTCTGATGAAGAATGAGATTGTTCCCACTCTCTGAAGTGTGAACTTCAAATTAATTCTAGAATTTAAGTAATCCTGAAACTAGTTTTCACTCTTCTTTGAATTTTAAAGGTTTATTCACAGTAATGTATTTGACACTAGTTTTGAATAGCAAGCTCAGAACCTGGAACAGTCAAAAGTTTCTGCTTTTGGAGTGGTGGAATACTTGCTTCATTTATAAAAATTGCATATTAAGTCTGTTTAATACATTGTTCTAGTTACCATGACTACATCTAATAAATGTTTGTATACCGCAGCAGTGTCTACATCCAGTTAAAACCACTTTATTGACATTTGCTTCCTGCTGCATTTGGCACAATAAACTGAAGTCAGGAACAATTATGATTTTAAAGGAAACAGATATCCCATGTTCACACTTTCAAACCTGTTTTTTCAAAATCCCAGGTGGTTAGAGTAGCACGTACACAATTATAGTATCCACAATTATTTCAGTCATTTATGGAGCAGCTGGTAGGAGGGCTGATGCCTGATTTGTGCCCACAAACACATGCTCAGGCGAGATTTAGTACCTGGCTTGGTAGTGTTAGCTGTGTTAAAATACAGATTCCTATCAACCTGGAGCACAAAAGGTTTTATAAGTTCTACTTCACATCTAATTATTTTCCCTGGAAATATCACAGGCAGTGGATACAAACTGAGACTGAATTTTAGGAGAAACTTCTTTGCAAGAAGGGCAGTGAAGTACTAGAGAAAGGCTGCCCACAGGAATGTGGGCTTTTCATCCTTGGTGGTTTTCAGGAGCTGGCTAAACAGTCATGGCTGACCTGATCTGGTGGTGGCAACACACAACCACAGTGGGAAGGAATACACATGGACCATCAAAGCCTCTTCTAAGCAACATTTTAATGACTTCTTTTTGGTTCTTAAACTTAAGACATTCCACTGCATGAATTGGATGCTGTAAGTTTAATATTCCTGTACATTCATATATGCCTGTATCCGTGCACATACATATGTGTACACATATAAAAATTACCAGTAGAAATACAACCTGTACTTTTAAGAACACTAGCTATGTATGCATTTTCATTAAAACCTCTGCAGACAAGTAGGTCCCAAAACAGGACTTCTAAATATCTGCTTGACGTATGTCTGTGTATTAATTTTGCTCAAATTGTGGTTGTGGCCTCCGCTGGGGTTTGCAAGATGACTCAGGGAAGGGAGGATTGCAAAACATACAGTGCAGCTGTCAGCAGCAGCTCAGGTCCTCCAGGGTGGAGGCACGAACATAACCAGCTGCTGTACGCATTTTAGCTGGTTCTTTCTCTCCTGCCCAGAAGGAACTGAACATCTGCTGGTTCAGGAGATGGCAAAAAGATAAGATAAAAGTGTGTCACATTTGCTAGGGTTTTGAGAAGTACTGTTGCTATCTGTCCCTTGAAATGCAAGTCTTCTGAGTTCTAATGTTAGATACGTTGGATATATTTTTTAGCACTGGACTCCAAGCCTCCCTCTGTAAGGGTAGGAGGTTTTGACAACAAGACTAGGCTGTGAGTAAAGAATGCCCAAAAAGGAGCAGCTCCTTTGAGCAACACCAAGAAATCTTTGGGTATCTGGAATGCCATGAGAAAGGAAGTAAGCTTCTGTGGAACAAGATAAATCTCCCATTAAGCGAATTTTGCTGTGCTGGGATGATGCCAATTTGCAGTGCACATTTTGATGGGAAGAAATCAACATTTTAATTGAAGAGTAGGTTTTGCTCTAAGTTTCTCAGGCACTGCAATGCCACTTGCAGATAAACTAACCTTTGGGCCACTACTTCTTTTTCTTTAGTCAAAACCAAATACTTCTGAAAATTTGATAAAGCCTACTTTAAGAAGCACAAAGAACAGGCAGAATTCTGCTTCCCAAATTTCTACTTTCAGAAATATTTATGAGTCTCAAAAGATACTTAATTTTTAGATTTAATCATCTGTTTATAAAATTTACAGTAAAAGAAACAATAACATTTAGCACACTCACTAGCCACCATTCTTGCGGCCAGTGTGTCTAAGGATAAGTTTTGGACTTTTTCTTATGTAGAAATCTTCCAGCTGCCAAGTAAACAGAAGTGACAAATAACAGCATAAAAATTTTTCAAACACTACTGAGCATTTATTCTTGTAACTGAACTGTAGCACTGGACAGAAATATATTGTAAATACATTCGTAAAATTCAAAATTTACTTAATATTAGTGTCATTGTTCTAAATACTATTTGTTCCCATCTCTAAATCCTTCCTCACAAATCCTTCTGTTTCCTGTCCTCTATTCTCAGCTAAGACTCCCCTTGCAAAAATGAAGCTTGGCCTCTCTGGTGCACACCAAACCACACACCTTTTCATTCACCTCTCCCTGATCCCTGTTACATCTGGCTCACTGCCCAGAGCCTGCTCTTTCCCAGAGCTCGGTTTTCCAATACATCCCACCTACCTCAGCCGGTTTTTGGCAGAAGGGGGACAGTGGGAACTGGCAGCTGGCAAACAGCAGCTCCCAGCAGATGCACAGTGCAGGGAAGGAAGGAAATTCTGTAGCAAATGGTGCAGATGGAGCCTGACCTTATTGTGTTCACGTGGCCCTGCCATTCAATGCAAAAATCCTTTCCACAGTCCCGAGCAACTCTTTCTGTGGCTGCTGCAGACCCAAGGCTAGTCAACATCTCATTGTACAACCAAACAATAAAATTTGCTTTCTTAAGCGTCATGGTTGCCACAGGTTTAGTCTCTCATGAGGAACAATAACTTCTGCAAGTGTGAAGAAGTAACCCTTAGAAACAGTAAAATAATGTGAAATTGCTAAAAGTTACTTTAATGACTTGTTAGGTAGGAAAGAATTTCAGATGAAAATGCCTGTACATCTCTTTTTTTTGTTTGTTAGTTTTTTTAAATAAACACAGCTACTTTATTGCCACAGATGCTGACAAGCAAGGCACACAAGAGTGTATGCAACAAAGTGTGCTAGCAAGCAAAAAACCATCCAAAATCTATCTTTAAAAAACATGTTACATCCTCATAAAATTCCCCCTAGGACAATTTATTAAATTATATTTTCTATTTAGTCTCAGCCTACAACTTCCTGTTTACTTGGAATTGTAGTATGTGATTTATTTCCAGTCTTGTGTTTGTTTTCTTTTCTATTTCTTTTTTTCCAAATTATTTCAATGACTTGTAAAAGCTGGTAGGGAAGTTCATTCCAAGACTGAAGTTAATGAAGGCAGCAGATCTTGATTCCTTACAGAATTAGAAAGCTGTGTCCATGGAAACAAAAAGAGAAGTAAAACCTGAGATTCCGTTTTTCTTCTCTGCTGTATGATGTGAAGAGAAATAATCAGTTTAGTGATATCTGAGGACAAATATTTTGTTGTAGCAATTCCAAGACATGAGGTGCCAGGAAACTAGCATCAGACAAGCTCCAAATGATGACGCTTTCTCAAAAGTAACATCTGCCATTTCCCCAACTTACGTGTCTTGGTGTGCAGCTTTCCAGCAAGTAACTCTAAGCCATCGATCTGTAGGTTGGTAGCTATTGCTTCAGCACAAAACCAGAAATTAGTTTTGGTACTGGCTCATGGAAATATGTCATGATAGCTCTTTTAGCCACAAGTTAATGCATTACCCTAACCTGATAATGTTGCTATTGTCCCAAGCATGGTTTGGGACTTTATCTCCATCACACAATTACTTACATTTTATTTATTACTGTGATCTAGAAGGTGCCAGCACATTTTGTGATGATATGTCAGCAAGCCGGACCTGGGGTGGCTTTTTTCACCGTGTTTTTAAGTTCACAGATTTTTAAATTTTCTGTTGAGAACATGGGCAGATACTAGTTTCCTCTCTCCAGAGAACATTATATTTATAGTATATATTTTTAAAAAAATTTTTTAAAGAAACATCATCTTAACAGGATAACTCCTCTCACTCACTTCCCTCTAACATCACTCTCAAAAGCCTTGTAACATCTCTCTTACTCTTTATTTTGAAACATTGGCCTCCCATCCTTTTACTTTTCCCTAGAGAACACAGAACTTCTTTCCCTACTCTTTTTTAATAGGTTGGTTTTTCTGTATTGCTCTTGGAGCAGTCTACTGAATCTTCTCTGTTGCCACAGATAGAAGCCAGCCTCCTCATCTTAAACCCATGAAAGTTTATATCCATTTGGTAAAGTTGGAGGAATGATTTAACAGATGAAGTCACAGCTATAAAAGATGAGTCACACTGAGGTAAAATACAGCCCCCACCTCCCCCACATATACCTATACATACTGGTCATGAACAGAGCAGTTACTAAAAACTAAGCCTCATCACCTACTCCAGGTACAGTTTTGCTCTCAAAACTTTCAGTTCTTCCAAGCTGGGATGGCAGGAACAAACAGCCCAAATATCATTTTGTTCAGTAACTTAGACTCCGCAAGACTACTACACCTACTGTTTTTCTCTCTATTTTTTCAGCTGGTGAACCCAGTCCAGCCATTCCTTCCTTCCTTCCTCCAACTGTCTTGGTACCTCCTATAAAAGCAACTCTGCTTGTTTCAAATACAGAGCCCATTTATCCAGCTCTACTCTATGAATGCCACTCCGGCAATTTTCTGAAGCCTGACTGACTCCATCGCAGAATAATCTGAACAACTTGATGATGAAGTAGAAGTCCAGCAAATGATCAGCACAAGAATAGCAGTAAGGTCTTCTCTGGTTTAAAAATCAACTTTTTGATTTTCATCTGCCCAAACGACTAGACCTGAGGACATACTGAGCTATAGCAAAAGCAATGGTAATTTTTCCCTTAAATTATGCTGAGTAGCTTGAGCTAACTTAGTTGAAAAAATGCCTGTACTTCATTCTAGTCTGAAAAAATCCCTAAAGCTGAATCCAGAACTGGTAAGCGTTCAGAAGTGTCTTTTAAGCACACCAAAAAAAAAACCCTGTCTATGCCATGTCAGTGATTATTTTCCTTTGCATAGATTTCAACATATGTCTTTCCCTGAAAATAATGAGACAAATACTTGTCTTGTAGCAAGAACATATTCTGCTAAAAATGGCCTATAATCATACCTTTTCAACTCTTAAATTAAGACTTCATCTTTTAGATATCTTTGGGATATCTTCTACATGAAGTCCCTTAATAGAAATTACCCAAACACATCTTCACACTATTTGAACGTATTTCATTTCTATCCTTAGAGGGTCATTACCTTAACTGTAGTGTCAGAGATGTCCAGAGGGGGCTAAACAACACAACTCCCAAACTGGAGGCAGCATTGTGTGTTAGGGTACTGCAAAGCTCCCCTTGGGCTAATTAGCCCTGATTCAGGGGCTCAACAGTGTGCTAATAGTTGTGTTGCTGGTGGAGTCCCCAGATAAGTCATACACAGAGCTAGTTTATGCACCTGCGCTCTCTAGACAAATCTGTAGCATAATTTTTCACTCACACCCCAAAGAAAACTTTTCAGAAGTCCAGGATTATGAAGTCCTTGGTTTTCCTTTAAAAATCTTTCTGACAATTCCTCCAATTAGTCATATGTGACTTCATATGTAATAGCTATAATTAATTCATAATTTATCCTGTGCTTTAAGTGTGATCTACATGAACAGTTTAGCTTTTTCTGGATAGGATAGTTGCTCCAGTCAATACTTTTCTCATTATTCCATAGAAGCAATTCACATGGTAAGATTAACTTCTGGAGAGTGTTGGAACATCCCTCTTTTGAAAGAGTGTATTTAAAATTGTTTCCTTGCTTGGGGGCAACAACGAGAAACCCTTCTGGTACAAGAGCTTTATTTCCCCTACTTTGCTTTTTTTCAGCTTGCTTCTGGTAACATCTCAATTTCTTTGAGTAATTCTTCTTCCTATGAAGGAAAAAAAATCTTTCCTGTATCTACTCCTTTATTTTCCCTTATATGGTGAAAATTGCTGTAATGTTTTAGCAATGTCTTTACAAACAAAGACATTGCCACCTTTTGGAACCCTGATAGTCTCTTTCAGATGTTTCCTGTTTTCCTATAATAAAAATGACTCGATGTGTTTTTGATTCCTGTGCAGTCTTGTTTTCTGTTAGCACCACCTGGTTTACAGCTATGCCACCGTGTCACTCCTAAAGTGACAGTCTGCTTAGGCTGACTGTTGGTTCTGAAGTACAAACAGACCACACACGGAGAGTACCAAAGGCCAAATACACTACAAACTTAACTGTGACTACTCCGGAAAGTCCACTCAGAGCACACCCAATACCTTAATCCATAGATCATGCTTTCAGTGCACTACTGCTTTTTTCATTATTCTATCTTTAGGGTCATTCCAGACAAGTTTCAGGGTCTTCTTTTATCCTCTAATATTTGGTTCCTGAATTGTGATTACGATAATCTGAGAATCAACTTTCAAATCTATCATTGTTCATAATTTTCAGCAAAGGTACCAAGAACATAGAACATGGAGTAAAAACAAGGGAGATGACTATTCTTTGGCTTCATTTTTGCCTTTTTTCTTTTTTAAAATCTTGTTCGCCTTTTAAAATTTATGACAAATTATTCTTCCTTTTCTCCCCCACTTGCTCAAAATGGGTCTTCTCTAATTTCTTTTCTTGCCCTAGCCAATTTGCTGCTTTTAGAATTCTCTTTCATCTACATTTTCCCACCCTTGAATAAAATGGTTAACAGTATTAAGTTAGAGATTTGCTTAGGCATTATTATCCAAGGCTGTAGTCTTGGTTTATTAATACACTCTCAATCAAAGTCCATATTTTAACTTTCCTGATGACTTCACTAATATCCCATTATCTATCTAACTGTTTAGCAACAATTCATCCTGTTATCAGCTTGAATGACAGTTACTTCCTAGTTTCATAAGTTATTTTATGTTGGGAATCTCTGTCTTTCAGTTTTCAGTCTGCCATTTTTCTACATTTTCTTTGCCACTTATAAAAACATTGTCTGGATGAAGTTGTTTCTTCGGCAGACAAATAGCAGAACATTACAGTATAAGTGATGTACTTTGGTAGACCAATAGTCAAGTAAGCCCAAATTACCAATCTTGATAATGCATAGCAAAAGTTCTTTAAGAATAGCAGAAGCATATGCAGTTAATTCAGTGATCTTTCCCAAGGTATCCAGCCTGCTTCTGACAGTCAGCTTATGGATTGCCTGAGACAGAGATCACATCTAGCAGACAAACATCTTCTTGCAAGGATTTATCTGATCCCTTGCAGAACACATGTAAGCGTTTGGCTTTCAGAATATCCTGTGGCAATGAGTTCCACTATGCATGCATGTGTTGTGTGGAAACAATATATTGCAGGAAAAATTCCTTTTTATGTGTGTGTTTTAAACCCAGTCACTTAATTTGGTATGCTCTAGTTTCCAAATTGCTATTGCAAATATTTAATTATAGTTCCGAGGTTTTTTTCCCTTTTCCATATATGACATTTGAACTTCTTCCACAAGCCCCAGCTCCTTTTCAAATGCAAATCCTCATCCATTTAACCCTCATCCATTTTACCTGGGAGGAGGTGAATAACCTTTTCCAAAAGGCATCCAAGAACACTTCAAGTAAATCCACAGAATATTTGATTTGGGTACCAATGCTCAGTTTCCAAATGCCACTTCTCAGCTGTAAGACACGTAGTGATGCTCTGCATCACTCTCCAGCCACCTGTGTGGCTCACTTTTAGACTTCGTATAAGCTCTTTAATGTCTCAACAGAGTGGGGGTGCTTTTCAGCTTACCCTGTCAGAGGAGACTTGCAGCTTTAAGCTGTGAATCAGAACCTTTAGCAAAAATTTGTAAAGGGAGAGCACAGCACAACATGGCAAGGTCCTTCAGATCTGGGACATTGGAGCTGAACTGAGCTTTTGGGACACACGAGTAAGCAGCCAAGCGAGTACTTACATAGTACTCAGCCATCTCTCTGCTGCCACATTGCTTAAGAAAAACGTGCAATTACTCCAGCAAGCAGTTTTACATGATATGTAGGCAGACTGTCTGTGCTACACTTTAACAGCCTCTAGCTATAAATAACATTATTAGGAAAGCACATTGCCTTAGAAGGAGAGAACAGAGATAATCACCTTTCTGACTGTCTAGAAACATATTTAGATTTCATGTTTAAAGATTAAAAATAGACTCAACAAATGCATTCAGTTTTTGACACTGAGTTAAGCTTCTCACCCAAATGATACAATTGACACAATAATGCCAAGAGTTTATTAGAAATTTTAAAACCCATTAAAATACTAGTCAAAAATGAGAAACCTTAAAAGGCTTTTTAATTAAAAGGTGAAAATTAGGGTCATGACACATTTGTCCCAGGAGATAAAACACAGGCAACTGACACAGCTACTCCCCTGCCGTGTACAGGTACCACCCTCTCGATGGACACCACTGCTCTGAACCTCAGACGGTTAACTGCCACAGATTTCAGCCTGGGTTTCCGTCCAGTATTGGAAATGGTTTATGTAAAATGTCAGCCTGAAAATTCTTTCTGATTTTGAGGGGGACATTCTGCATGAGTCCCTGCTGCATCAGGGATATTATGAGAGGAAGCCGTGTCCCTGCTATGTCCAAGGATCAGACCAGGGGGCTACTTGTTATGTGCTGCACTGTCCTCTTCCTGAAGCAAAATAAAAGAGCAGTGGCTGCAACCTAAGACTCATATCTTTCTTGCTCTCACACCTTCAATTCTTCCTTCTTTGCACGGTAGGATGAAAAACCCTGAGCCCTGCAGCTCGGCTTTTGCTTTTGTGCCACTGTGCCCCTTCTCCCCTGTTCAAACACCATTGGCCCATGGACATGCCCGCCTGCTGGAAAGGCCAAGTGTCCATCCTGGCAGAGCCTAACCTGGAAAGCCTGACAGCCATTTGGTCAGCAAGCATGTCCCCAGGAAGCTATGTAACCACATAGCATGCAGTTCCCTTTGGATAGCCATTGTAGCATACGTTCCGACCCAAAAAAGTGGATATAGCTTTGTGGTAAGCTAAATGAGCAAGTGTTCACTGAATCTTGATTCACTCTCCCCTCTTGCAGTGTGTGGATGTTGATGCCACAGCTTTCATCAGTACTGTTGGGATGCACAGAAAAGTCAGCACCAGGAGCTTGTGGCGTACGCCATTGGGGCCATTACAGCCCTTTATGTTGTTTCTTTTTGTTTGCTCCATCAAAGGTCGGCGTAGCCTCAGAAACAGCAGCATTGCTTCAAAGCCTGCCAGCCTGACCTGTGGCCAGCTGAAACCAGGAGCAGGTGGTCAGGTGGAATTTTGCCAGGCGGATGTGCAGACCTCTGTGGAAAAACTTAATTGGCCAGAATTATTGAACTAGTGAACTACCTATCAAACTGAGTCAACTAGGTTGGACTTCCACTTTCTGTTTGTAGAAATGCAAAATAAACAAATGCACACACTGAACCACATCAACTTAGGAAATAACAAGCCAAGGACATAACTGGCCTCCAGCCCACACAGGATACTCATTCACACAGGATACCTGTGTCGAACATTCCTTGCTATAAATTTTGTTTAGGTTGTTTTCTTGACAGAAGCTTAATCCCACACCCAGGCACTCCCCATATGTTCTCAGCAAAGTTGTAAAACAAGCTCTCTGAGTCAGGAGTTACACACTGAGGGTAAATACACCTGATAATGACACACAGCCTCCCCAAAGCAATACGTCCCACAAAGATATGTGGTGTGGACTTCATTGGTGTTCATGCTCTTATGTAAGTGCCAAATCCAGGTGAGGTCTCCCATGTGGGATAAATTACTTTTATAAGGAGTATAAACAAGGTAAAACAATCTTTATTTTTGTCTTCATCATTTGATTCCTCTGAAATCAAATATTTGCACTTTCTGTTGAAGATCACACACTTGCCTCTGCAAGTTCACCTAGCCAGAGCAACCGATTCTTGATCTTCATGCCTTTCCAAACTTTATAGTAGCTGACCTATTATGGCTCTTTATCTCAATTATTTCAAGGAGAGAGTGGCCACAAATAGAGATGTGTCCAAACAGAAATACTGAAGACATAAAACACCACCTTTATGTCAATGGCCATTTCACATGTATACGATACTAACCGAGTAGTTGAGAATGCAAGTAACATCCAAGTTAAAAACAAACACCTTCATTACAAGCTGGGCAGTAAACAGACAGCTGGCTTTTAAAGGATATTCTATTTCCTGCTCCTTTCCACATACGTAATGTTTATTTTAAATTTCTGTGGGCTTATGCAAACTGGACAGCTCTACAAACTTCTGATTAGATTGTTTAACTTTCTGGTGAGTGAGTGGTACAAATCTCTCTTTGTGACAAAACCCAGAAGCTAAACATATTGCAGATTCCTGTCATAGAAATTTGGCTCCTTAATTTGAACTGCAGCAGCCCAAGGTCCTGGTGGGATGGTGAAGAAAGGATCTTCTTCCTTACTTACACACAACATTCAGCCAGTGGATAATATTTGATATGTTGAATTTTTGCTCATTTGATTCTCAAAACATCCATTTTTCAGTTACTAAGCAAGGAAATTAGAAGCTTCACAGCAAGATCTCTCTTTAGTTAAACAAATTTCTCTCCAGATGATGAGATCATTTTGACCAAACAGTACCTCTAAAGCAAGGTGTGTTACACACCCTTTTAGCATGGGCATTTCTAATAGTATTTTTAAATTAGTTTTAGTTGGTATTCATTTCTGTGAATATTTCTGATCAAATCTCCTTTCTCACTCAGGGCATGACCCAACACTCAGTAAAATAGATGAGGACCTTTACAGTAATTTCAGTGGGAACTAAAGTGATCCCTAAAGATCAATTGGCAGATCATTATTTAGTTTTGTGTGAAGTTCTTCTGGGATGGATTTTACAACTATTTTGTTAGAGCCATCCAGAAACTGGAGATTTGTTTCCTGTAATTCATAGCCCATTGGGCAATGCAGTAGAATGCATTGTGAGTGCTAATGTGAGCATGAATATCTAGACAAATATCTCGTTCATTCAATGCCATCAGGGCTCTTGGAAAGAACACCCCATAAATCCTTAACGACAAATACCTAAAATAAATATCACTGAGACACACTGGATCAGTGCAGAAAGCAAACACAGTCTCATATTCAGAGATCTTTAGAGCAGTGTTTAATTATTGCACCTGAAGAGAGTACTCTCCTTCTTTAAAGGTGACATTTACATAGATCATAAAATGCAGTCACCCAAATAGAGTAGATGTGGGGAAGCCAACGCAGGGAAAAAGATGCCTCACTCTTTTGTTGCCTCCCAGTGCAGGGAGTTAAACAGATTCCAACCTCTAGATAATCCACCTTTGTCTAGAACCAAATACCAACACTTCTCATGTTTTTCACTGAATCAGCAATAGTATCTAAATAGCATTTTGATGAAATATTAGTTGGATATGTGGGGAAAAATGAAGAAATCAAGTAAGGCACAACATGTGTTTACCGTGCCAGTCTACTCAGACATCTTTACTTGCTAAGTGTCTTTCAGGATGAATGAAAGGTGGGTAAATTATTGGAGGAGTGTCACTGGGAAATTATTAATTCAACAAAGAGATAATGGGTAGTGTTGAAAGGGGAACTTCCGGCTAGAGGAAGACTAACAAAGGAGTTTCTAAAAGATCAGCCAGGCCCTTCTAAAAAGGCCTATCTTCTTCAATACTGTCATCAGAGAATTTGGTACAGAAATAGAAATGAGCTATTGAAAGCTAGTGACAATACTTATTTGAATGTATTTGTCTTTACAGTGAGGGAACAGGCTATTTTAAAGGAAGAGCTGGACAACTTTGAGGGCTAGAGTATTAGAAATGGCATAAAATGCAACATCATTATTGCAAAGCATTTCAATTATTAACGAGATTTTTTTTTTTCTTAAATACACTACTTGGAAATAAATAACTGGGAGAAATAACTGAGAGGGAGAAATAACTGAGAGCACCAGTTTCTCACAGGATGATTATGATCTATCAATGTGGTCTGACTACGAAAAAGGCAAGAACAATCCCCATAAATCTTTTTTTTCCAGGAGAGATAAGAAACTATTAACTAACAGGCTGTTGGAAGGAATCAGAAGGATTCTTTGTACTTGTGAAACGTCCTCTGTACATAGTTCTGACTGCTTGTGTTCAAGGAAGTTGAATGCAAGCTGAAAGAAATATACTGAACAAAGTAATGACAAGTAATGGAAAGCACTTAACTTTTCTAACAAAACAAGAACTGTGAGGTGACATTGCTGCACCTCAGAGGTTAAACAAGGAAAGAGAAAAAATAGTAGAGCTAGACAATGTCGGGATGATTAAGGCCATTAAGTATAAACTGATCATGGGTAAACATAGCCTAGAAATCAGGAAAAATTTTGTAACCATGAGCATGTTATGACCTGCAACAGTTTTTTTCCTATTATTGTGGAGCCATACTTTTGCAGTGGAGCTTAAAGAGTCTGTAAAGAAGAGACTATAATGTGGCCACCTGAGGTAGCAGAGATTTGCACTTCCTTGCTAGAGTTTTATATACATTGATTTCAGTCTTCCCTGCACTTAAAATCTCCTGGGGTGATTTTGATGAGTAGTTAGGTGAATCTGGGTCACTCATGGGCCCAGCTGTAGTTTTGCCACCAGCCCTTGAGGCTGATGACTGGCTACAGCAAGTTCAAGAACAGATTAGCAATCAGACTGTGAGCCAGAGGTGGGATAGATTTAATCTTTGCTGGAAGATTTTCATTTGCTGCAGCACCACACAATATGAACTGCATTGAAAAGATGGAACAAATTCTTTTTTCATATTTACCTTCATAAATGTAACCCATTACATGGACTGACGCACAAGTATTTTCAAAGGAGAGGGTAATTCATACTCTCAACTTATTCCTGCTAACAGATGAACCTAGGATGATTTTCTGAATGTTAAAAATGCTTTACAAAGGTAGAAACTGAAGTGATAATGGTGTTTTTTCAATAAACTCTTCTTGGTATGGCCAATACTTCTGTTCAGGTCTATAGTCTTGCTGGGCCTTCTGTATGCTTTAATTGTAAAAGCAACAATTTTCTCACAGGTTGTTGGAGGGATTCAGATACCAGCAGTAATTTTTTGTATAGTTTATGTTCATTAGCAGTCTTCTCTTTTGCTGACATTTATGTCATGTGCCATTCATAGTGTTGTGTGAAGTACTGTTACATTTGTTTTGCCCATATACTATACGAGTTACTGAAAAAAAAAGTACAGAAATACGGTGAAGAGATCACAAGCAAGATCTCCCAGGTTCTGGAGTAGCATTCCAGACATTGAATAAACCTTCACTTTCACCCTAGAAAACTTCAGCTGAGGCTACCAGGGGTTCCTGCATGTAAAATGCCAATGAGATTCATGCCTGGAATAGAAAGTACACAGTGAAGCCACATACATTTCTCGCCTGTGCAGCTGAAATGGCAAACAAAAAGCCATCAATACTTCCTACAACATAGAAGAGACGTAGCTACAGAAGGACTCTTGGCACTGAAGCCTGTTAATTTTGGCTCTCTGAATAAAGGCTTGTGCTCTCCTACAAAAAAAAGGCATTCTGTTTTTGTTGTAAAAGGGACCGTGTAAGAAAGGACCCAGGCAAATACACAAGAGAGCTTAAAGAAGGAAACCTCTGAGGCACTATGTGTTTCAGATCTTTATCAACGATTTAACTTGTCTGTGGCAAGAAGCTGTTGTTTATAGACCTCATGTTCCTCTCTGATGAGTGATTTGGGCTGCATTGGTTTACAGAGTGGATGGTCCGACTATGTTTTTGAGTTATCTACTTTGCCTACTTGCCCTGTAGAAATCACCAATAAGTTTTTCCAGAGAGATACTCTCTGTCGCTTCTCAAGTTTTGGCTTATGTCCTCTGTTCAGGCTTAAGCACTTATTAGAAATACGGAATAAGGTTATACTCATGATCCTTTTAGGGACATGAGTCTGTAAGATGCCTGAATGTCCAGGATCAGCTGCTAGAGTTACACACCTCTGAAAGGGAATCTAAACAGCCCACTTACTGAGCCAGTCATTTAAAGCTAATCATTAAGAAACAACAAAAGTAGCGTTGTGTTTGAAATTACCTTTTAATTGAGCTGTGCCTGTGGAACATCTGCAAGGAAAATTCTTGCAATATCCCTGAGGTTCAAATTCCCAGATTCTCACCTGTGGACAGGGTGAGTATGCACTTTTTCTTTACATGAAGAAGGAAATTATCTTTTCTATTACTGCCTAGCGGTTCTAGTGTCTTTTTTTTTTTTTTCTTTGCCTGCAGGCAATTAGAGCTATATCTCCCCTGCAAAGTGGGATTACGTGGAGAAGCACATTAACGATTAGGCTGGACCTGAGAAGACTTCTCTCCAGCTCTACTAACTATGAAACAAAGAAGTAAAGACTGGTGAGAAAGAGAAGGAATGGCTCTATGGTCCTAGTAGTCAGCCTGTCCCTTACAGGAGAGCTCTGCAAAGTGACCATTATGAAATCATTGCAGTTCTGATCCCTTCTGAACACTGGCATCACTGACAGAAGAGAAGGATCTTCTTGTGAGTGGGGTTAAAAGTCTCTAATTCTGAGACGGGCTCCAGATCTTCTAGAAAGGAAATATAAGCCTTTATAGAAAAGCTGGACTCCTAAATCTCTAGGTTTTCAGAAGAAAGGGGCCAACACTGTTTTCTGAGACCCTTTATGCTACCAGAGTATATTAAGGAACATGGGTCTCACAAGGAACTTAGATGGTAGAACAGCTACTGCTGGTCTCAGATGAGAATTGTGAGGCCATTTTCTCAAATGAGACACCTGCAAAAAAGCACAAGCATATAACTAACCACCAGGAAAATTTCAGGTTAAAGAGGTAAGAACATACAGACAGCATTTCTTCTACCAACAGGATTTTCTATCATGATTTTAAGTTAAGCTCCTCAGAGGAACTTTGTTCCTTCTTTAGGATTAAAATCCTCTGTGGCGCAAAGATTTTGGTCCAGGCACATGCATTAGCTGTAAAATCCAATATCAAAAAATAAGCATGAATTTTAGCTTTGTCCACAGAAAAAGTGCAAACACAAAAGGTCTCTGGAGGCTGTTCCTCTGGATATGCACTGTGTCAGATGCTGAACCTTGCTGACTTCAGAGGCATGTAACTAATACCAAATCTTCACCACATGCACCTAAATGGCTTTGCTTTATACACATTATCATCAGTTAACTCACCTCAGCTGACTTAAGTATTCAAAGTGTAAGTGGAGCTAAAGTGGTAAATAATGTGTTACATTTCATTGTTCCCTACACAAAAGCCTCTTGGCTTAATTGTTTGAACTGTGCCTGTTGGTACTGGGGATGTCATGGTATCGGTGTCTCCTGGACACTGTGGTGACATTCATTGTGAGTACACAAACCTGATAAAAAGGCATAAAGAAATCACTCTCAGAGGAACATCCATTTCACCCTGGTCACACTATATTTTTGAGAAAAACTGACAGAAACCAGCTTGAGGAACAGTTTTGCCCTGCTTGGCACCTGTGTTATTTGCCAGCTGCCAGCAGAGATCCGAGGTGATTTCACCATCACCTTCTTTATAGCCTCATTTCCTGAGGAACTTGAGCTTCTCTAGTCGTCCTGTCCATCCATTAGTATCCCAGACTGCCTGTCATTTGTCTCCTACCCTAGTAGCTTTTAAATCTGACAACTGCTCACAATCACATTGGGCAAAAAGGGAGAATTTCCAGTGAAATATGAGTTCCTACAAGACTTGTGAAAGCCGACAGGTGGGTAGAGGAAAGCAACTAACACAAATTGGAGAAAGGAGATCCAGAGAAAAGTTTCAATATGAGAGCCCCAAGACCTCCTGGCTGGACAATCACCTTGCATGTATCTGCTTTCTGATCAGCATTCAGATGGGCCACAGTATCTGCAGCACTGAGCTACCTCAGCTCATAGTTAAGGGACAGGGGGCTGAAATAAGGTGAAGAAAAAGCAGGGAAATGGAGGAAATGGATTAATGTGAGGATGTGTAGCAGATGTGAGGGATCAGATGTGAGAGAACAGGGGAAGTCTTATGGACTTTTGAGAGAAACTATGATCATCATGGGCAGGTCAAATGAAAATCTATAGGAAGTTGGGCTTTCTTGTTCTGCTTCTCATGAAACAGGATATGAGACATATTTAGAACTGAACCAGCCCAAAATACAGTGGCAAAAATGCAGATTTTCAGAGTACAGCCAAGCTATAATTTCATTACTATCTTCATTCCAGATTAGGCCAAATTTGACAACAGACGTAGCTCCGCCTGTGGAGTAACCACACTCAAAGTGAAAGGAACATGCAGCTAAGCTTCCAATAAAGGCCCTTGCTGAGTGGCTCCACTGCTGAAAGTACCGAATGTGGGTTACTTTCAAGCGTAAATTATACCCTTGCCATAGTTGAAACAGGCCCCTGTCAAAGATCAACAGAAGTCTCAAGAGTCACCTACTTCAGCTCCCTATTTGCTGCCAGCATCTGATCCTCTCATCATTCATGCTGCATATATGCTCGCTCCCTCCCAGGCTCCCTTCTGAAGCAAAATGACTAGTTTCTTGGAGAGAAAGTCTGGACACAGTTAACAGAATAGCTTGCTCCAGGCTCCACTCCAGACAGACAAAATGGACTTGGACCGCAGCAAGTTTAACTCCCTCAGTCCATGACAGTTGATCTTACTCCAATAGGCCTTGTGTCCTCAAATTCCCTACGCACTGCCATGGGAGAGCACAAGCAGTCAAACATGCTTTGAATTAGTAAATCACAACTGCTTAATGATTAGCTTGCAGAGTAATATGGGGCCAGTGGAGACCTGGGCCAAATACTACCCCAAATCTGGCCATGCTGACCTAAAGACAGTAGTTATCACTGAGCGATGTGGACAGGAGCTGTCTTGCACCACCTGGTCTGCGTCAGAGTTTAGCCTTGGGGCAGCTGCTCTGGTAGCACAGTCATGGCCCTCGAGAAGCCAGGGCAGAGGCCGGAGCTCTCAACAGAAGGACTTTGCTTCCAGGCTTACAGCTGGAATTTGAACTATTCACACCGATAGGTGCCACCCCTCACCATCAGCTCTCACCCGGGAGATGGCCCCCCCAGCCTTTCTCCTCAGAGGCCAGTTAAAATATTCTCTCAAAATAGATAATGAGGTAATAATTTTATTTTCCTAGTTGCTTAAGGAAAGTGTTAGAAGAGTTAATCCAGGGATCAGAGGTCTTTGTTAGCAGAGAGTCTTTTGAATCCCATGTGTGCTGGTCACAGAAATAACAGTGAAAGTGTACAGACCTGAAAATGACAGCCGGGATGGAAACTAAATCTGCCACAACCTTCTAATGGCATTTAGTGTCTTTTAAATGTTTGGGTCAATTTTGATTTTGCTGGTTTATGTGGTCTGTTGTGAGATTTAGCCAGCTGCTGAATCTTTTCATGCAAGTAAAACTTTCCAAAAGGGCCTTAAAATCTAGTGACGGAATACAGTTATTTGTATGTCAACTGCAGCTTCTATTTATAGGACGATGAAAATATCCCCCAATCAGTAACTCTCTAAGAGACAGGCATTTCATAAAAATAGATTATAGAAAACAAACAAAGATGCAGACATGCTTTGGGTTAATCAAAACACTCATATTCCAAACTCTCCTCATAACCCATATATTTAAGACATTGGTAAATTCAGATAGTAAACCCATTCAAACACAAACACACCAACTTCACATAGGATAACGAAGCTGGCTATTCAGGGAAAAGGAATATTAATATATCCTACAGTGAATGAACACAATAATAAGTGGAGGTTTTTAATGACTCAAAATTAAATTAACTGTAGTCTGTGATACCCAGTAGAGCTTGCATGAAGGCACTTACCAGAGGTGAATGTGCTTTTAAAGGGTGTTGATTTAAGACCTGATTTGTTTGAAGATTGACTTGAAAGAATTTCAAAGGATGTAGCTTAATTAAAAATATTCCAAACTTTGCATTCCTGGCAAAACCTTTTGACCTCTCACGATATTTAATGCTCGAAGGTGAGGAGTTGACTGACTGCTTCTCACTTCACCAAAGACACTCCGGATCCTTCCCCCCGTGCCACAGCCATCATTAATTGTTGATAGGTGCTCATTACACCGACCTAAAGCCAGTACCCAGAGAAGCAGCGGATCGGGAAGTGGCAGGCACCCAAGTGCAGCACCAGGGGTGCTTTTCCTGGCTGCGCCTCAAACACAGCTCATCCTCTCAAAAAGCCCCAAGAACAGAGTGTACACATGAAGGTCTGCTCATTGCAGCCATCACACAGTCTGGCATTCCCACCGACAGAAGAATCAAATGGAGCTATCCAGAGCAGGCCGGCGAGGAACCACCAGAGAGACTCCTCCGACCCCCACTGCCTCCCGTGACGAATGGCCTGCTGTCACCCATTCCGAGGGGGCCTCTCGCCATGCAGGCTGTTTGCATTCAGTCAACACTTTGCTTTTATAGGCCTGTGGAGCCAAAGATTGCTAGACTTTTGAACCCCAGGCTAACTTCTGTCTGGCTGCAGCCTCATTTTCTGGAGCCAAAATCTCTTTTAACAACTGCACAATAACAAGTAATTAGGGTAAAGTCTGCTAATCTTCTCCTTTGGGCCTGGAGGTTGTGTATTCAGAACTCGTTGAAGGTAGAATTACTGCCATCAAAGCCTGAGGTTACTTTGTGAAAGGGGTTGAACTCTAGGTCAAGGAAATGTTAACTGGACAAAGAGAGATCAGGGCAGATAGTGTTAAAATTAAAACTGTCCTACTGAGATAATGCAGAATTGACTGCTTTTGCTCTGAAAACTAGCTGAATGAACAACATGAAGGGAAGGCTAGAGCAATTCTTTCAAAAGGTGAAAACATAGCAAATAAAGGATTTATTGACTTTCTTTCATTTGGGAATTTATTTGTAATCTCCTTATTCAGTAAGACAAAGTAAAACATCTTATTTTTTTTGTGTCACATTGCCATCCTGGGCCATCCTGTTTCCTAAAGCTGCTTGATTTACTAAATTTAATAAGTTAAGTTTCTTAAATATCTTCTCCCTCTCCTCTAAAAGCCCCCGTGCAAAAGTTCATTAGAAATTGAAAGGTTTCTGCCCTTGACTTAAGACAGTCCTGGGGACAAATGGAACTTGCTGGGTGATAGGAAGGATAAACAAGGACGGACTCACACATATGTGGAGGAATCATGCTCCAGAAGAGAGTGGTGTCCGTGAAGTGCCCTGGGTATGGCACAAGGGTGGGTTTTGTGCCTCTGGTACTTGCATATAGTGTAGGTCAGGGGGAGATTCCAGTTTTTTGAGGGATTAGAGCCCAACCACTTAGAATCTTCAAATGTTAAAAACAAAATCACAGATTTTGGCTGGAAATTCATCACAGAGCAGGACAGCCCTCATTCCACCATATGGAGTCACTCCAAAATTAATTCCACTCACTGCTGTCAAGGATAAGAAATACTCCACTATCCCCTCAACAGTATCAAAGCTGACAGCTCCAACAGGATTGGCAGCACTTTGTTCTCCCCCGTTGCTGTGAGGAGGCTTTTGCCTGCTGCTGCCAGTGGATTTTAAGTCCATATGTGGGAAGGGAACAGCAGAAACATTGAAGCCAGCTATTTCCCATGCCAGGTTCCACTGGGCTCTGCCACAGCACCCCAGCCACCTCCCTAACTTTTGGGAAAGGGATGGAAATACTCCAGCTGACATAGGCAAGGGGCATCTTTGGAAATGTGATGGCAATTACCACAGCAGCAGAATTACCTCACAGTTCAGTTCTCAGGGCAAGACATATTTAATGGTGCTGCAACTGCCAGCTGGATGAAGCCAAGAGCAGTAAAATGGATATGGCTTTCTGCTTCCAAGCTGAGCTATCAGAAGAATTCTCTTGTGGGACTTCTTCAAACCTGAAGGTTCCCAGAGTAGCTTGTAGAGCTACCATCATGGGAAGAAAAAGTGTCTTGCAGAAGACCAGTGGCAGCAAAAACAATCCTCAGCTCTGAGGTGGGACACTTCAATGTGCAGGGAAATACATCTCCAGCCTCACATTTTTATCCCAAGGAGGTAGCATCCTAGAGCTCTCCCCTGAGCTGTGGGCAGAAGGAGAGTTTCCAGCCTCTCCAGAAAAAAGGCAGTAGCCAGTGTTGTTTAGTTCCCATTTTGCTGGCATTTTCCAGAGATTTTAGAAATAGCAGGTTGCCATTACCTTCATGAAAATATAAACTTTCTCCATATATGGGCTATATGACACAGGTTCATCAATATTCGCATTCTTTCATAATGGATAGGTTTTGCATGTATTTTCCTTTTATATCAGAACAAAATAAATTACTGGTAATGGCGAATCATGACACAAACCTTTTTTTTTCTTTGAAGAGTTCTTCTGACATGGAACAGAAAATGATAAGTGTATTTTTATGTTAATGACAGCCATATGAATTAGACCAGATAGATGGTACAAGATCGATACTAAAATGTACTAAAGTGAAGCTTGACTTTTTTTCTGAAATTTAGCACGGGAGCAATGTCCCTGGTACAAGAGGCATAGGGATATATTTCTTCCAGTTTCAGATTAGAAATAACTGTGCCCTGCAACACTAGCAACAAATTTTGCCTGATTTAAATGCTTCACAGATTAAACTAACCAGTGTAACTATACCATGAAGCAATCCTGTATTTGTGTGAATATAAAAAATTGGTATTTAGTCAGATATTTCTCAGACTAAAATGCAAGCCTGCATCCTAATTCAAATACCTCCATCCACACTCTTTTCTGTTTCAACTCTGCAAAAAGGAATTTTGTGGCCACTATTGAAAACCCCGTCAAAATACCACAGAATAGCTCTTCGATTAGGACAGCTTTTGGTTTTATAATAATATATATATATATATATATGAATATTGTGGCTGTTTCACAAAATTCTGTTCAAAATGGGAAGAAAAAGTAGACAGAAAATGATGCTGCAGAAAGAAAACCTGGCCACCTTCTGTGAGGAACCTGTAGATTTGCATGTGGATGTTGCTGTGTTGGACAGCTGTCAAGCTGGTTTGGGGATCTTGCAGGCTTGTTTCCTTTAGGAAAGAAATCGAGGGTGCGAGTCAGGTGTGCACTCTGGTACCACTCCCTCTTAATTCTAAAAGATTTTTTCCATGAATCCCACGGAAGCAGACATCAGGAAGCACTTTCCTTGCCCAGACACCCCCCAGCCTGTCTTTCCAATTAATTCTATGCTCAGACATTGGGGCCATAGCTGGATTTTATAGCTAAGCCAATCACAGCTCAAGCTAATGTCAAAAGATTTGGTTCTGTCCGTCCTTCTATTGCCATTAATTGCATCCTCCTATTCCCAACATTGCACTGTGTCTGACTCTTGCTTGACTTCATGGTGTGCTACATCAGGGTTAGATCACTGGAAGAAATACTGATAGGTTTCATAGAGCTTTGCAGACAAGCAAGTGCTCACGGCAAAGGAAGTGCTTATAGCAAAGGAAGAAAAGAGCACATAAATTAAAACAAAGAAGAAAGGGAATACACTGTCTTTTCAGAGGCAGCTGGTCATCTGATTGCCTAGCCTAGCATCAGACTGTGCACTGCACCCTGACTGTCTGCTCCATCTCAATGTGATGACCATGACTCTTACCCTCACAGGCTGGTGGGCTTTTTCTTTTCTATACAAACAAGAGCTTGCCCATCATATTCTTAGTTTTGCATGCATAGACCAAGTACTCTAGTACTGCTCAAGCTTTGTCATGCACTCCTTGCCTTGAGCCATAACCCATGTCTGCTTCCTACCATCGTCGTATGAAAGAGCATTTATTAAATTCTCTGGTACTGGGCCTGAAAGAAGCAGACCCACTGTCTTTATCCAGGTCTGTGATTATCAACAGATTAAAGATTTGCCTGGCAAAAATTGAGACTTCTAGGCAGACACACAAGATACAAAACCAGCTAGAAGCTTCTTCAGAGAATGAATCAATCTTCATCCTCACTTTAGGTAGAAGGCACAAGGAACAGAATCATCTGACATTCACTTTGGAATAATACAGGTTCATTTCTATGTTTCTTGACTAACAGTAACTCACATTTACAGGAATCCATCAGAAAGTCTATTTTTCTTTTTTTCCCTAAAGTAATGGCACTCACACACACAGCTCCTGGTCCTGATTCATCACTGCATTACTTCAGCTTTATTTCAGGGACTCCATTTATAGTGCAGCAGCTACACGAACCGTGAGTCCTGTCTGTGACGCTCTCAAAAGCAAAAGGGTAGGATGGTGTTTTAAGTGTCCTGTCTGTGACGCTCTCAAAAGCAAAAGGGTAGGATGGTGTTTTAAGTGGTTCATGACATAGGACTCAATTGCCCCAGTTCCCTGTTTGATTCTCCTCTGTGGAACCAACTCACTAGGGTGTGAGGGTTCTGCCCCACCCAAAAAACCTGCTTCTTCTTCCCTTACACTGAGCAGCCGGAACAAACGAGCATTTAGCTCCTCAGTTAATTCAGAAATCTGTAGTAATGTGAGAAATTGCCCCGCCCAAGAATCCCTAGCTTCTTCAATCATTAGTGGATATTATCAATTATTATGCAGCCAGCAGTGTGCAGTGTGTTTCCACAGCCAAAAGAATGCCCCAGTATCTGATTTTGCCAATGGTTAAGCATTTGAATAACTTTCTTGACCAGGATTAGCTCACTAAACTCTGCAGTAAGACTCAGCAGTCCAAGGATGTGGAATGGTAATTATGGAATATAGCAACATGCATATCATTTAAGTCAAGTTACACACTGTACCTGGCTGTGCAGGACTCAGGGAAAAAGGAAATTTTCTTTTGACCTCAGATAATTATTGTGTTTATTATTAACATCACAATAATATCCCATAGCTGTAACCAGCTCACATTAGCCAAGGTGCTGCATAAAGATACCAGATGATTAAATCCCTGCCAAAAGAAGCTTACATACACTTTGAAACACACACACACACACAAAAAAAAAAAAAAAAAGGAAAAAGAGAAACCTGTTAATTTTATTTCACCATAATAGGCAGAGTCTTTTAAAACCTTAATACTGTAATAACAAACACTGCTCTAGTGTGATCTCTGCTGCTCCTGTGTAAAGTCACAGGAATGTCATCCATTTAGACCTCAACAGAGAGGTTGAAATATTATTGCTGGCATAAAGTAAAAACACTATTAGAAGACTATTATTGAGGTTGCAATGTCAAGCACTTTGAATCTTACAGAAGAATATATAGACCCAGCTGCCACCTGAGACACTTCAACATGTACAAAATTTAACTGACAATGAACCCCAGGAACAACTACATTGTCTCATCTCTTGCCTTTCCAGCTACATCACCAAGGTGCTCTGCTTTCTGTCGGTAGACGTGTGTTTTCTTCCCTGCCTAACACCAAAATTGTTCTGAGTTGACTGGCCCCATTAATATTTTTTTCAGGGAGAACAAGGATGTAAAGAGTATTTATACTGCACAGTGCAGAGATGCTTGAGGCAGCTGTGATTGGTACTGCTCAGGTACAGAAGTACAGTATAGCTTTCCAATCAAACTTACCAACTTTAGAGCAGACTTACTGCACAATCTTCTACCTCACTGCCACAGCATCACAAATCCTCTCCCTCCTCAGAGTGTGCTACGCTGTCCCTTCTTGGCAGGCCTGGCAGCTCAGCACCAAGGGCAGGATCAGCTGCATTTTATCACTGCTAACTTATAAAGAAAGTTGCTCATAAAGATTCAGTTGCTTGGCATGTTCAAATCACCAACAGCTCAAATCTCGGGCAAGAGGAGCTATTCAGGGGAGCAGCACCAGGCACATTCTCGACACACTGCCAGATTTCAAGTTCCTTCCTCCAGGCACAGAAAGTTGAAGATGTTCAAGGAAACAGTAACAGATTTTATTACATAGACAAAAAACAAGGGATTTTCTTCAGAAAAAAGGGGCCAAGTCTTTTAGGATGACATATTCAGAGGGATATTAATTTCTTTTCATCTTTTTAGACCAGCCTGAGGCATTTATATTCGAGTCCAAACAAAGTCTAGCAAAGCTGTAAACATCTGAAAAGTTTCTTTCAAGAAGAATTGGTCCACATTAATAATAGGCATCGTCTGCTCTCTGCTCCGACAGCAATTTGCAAATATAAAAAATATTTTCTTCACATACAATAGCCTGCAGAATTTCACTGAAGCAAAAAAAAACTAAGTGAAGGATTGTAAAGGTGTATGAAAGCCTAATTCATTGTTCTTGATTTGTATGCAAGAAATCAGACACATTTTGTCTTTATTTATAACAAAAACATCCTGTACAGAATTCAAGTGTTACTCAATTCCTAATTCTTAAATAGAATATCAGCTCAGTGCTGGGCTGAATTTCAGCCTAGATGAGAGGTTCTGTGCTATGTTTCTTCACAAAGAGCCAGGCTGGCCTAGAAACCTCCCAAACAAATTCATTTGGTAGAAATACTGACACAGAAAGTGCAATTTAGACCACTGGTAACACAGGAATTCTGAATCAATCAAGCAATAGCTGAAGTCTCGGTGATCACTATTTATTTTTTAATGTTAGTAGGTCTCCGGGACACCAAAATCCTCTTTTTTTATAAATAAGGGAAAAAATTATCTTTCACCATATTGAGACATCTTGACTTTCTAGCTCTATATCTAGTTCAGAATACTATAACATTGCTGTATGCAGGAAAAAATGGAACTAAAAACCCTGCTTATGCTCTCAATGGTCTCCAAACAGAGGCAGGTAACATCTTCAAGGGGTTCAAGAGTGTTACAACCACCAGTCCGTGGCAGAGCCTAACCGGTAGTCTCTACTGTTACACAGATTTATATCATTTGGGTGTCCAACGTACCAACTGAATAACAAACATGTTTTCACAAATACTGAATACTAGTGCTTCCAGCTTGGTTTTGGTAGGATGCCATTTCCCAGCAAAGGCAAAAATTGCCACCTTCAAACCATAAAGAACTTTCACCTCGCTTAAACTGAGTGTCAGCCAGCAGTATTTTTCAGATGGCTTCACTTGCAGATGGAAATACATTTCCTACAGAGCTGAGGTCAGCAAGAAAAAAAAGATGAAAAAACAGACTTCAGTAATGCCCCAAAACATGGTTTTAACAGAAAAGCAGATAAGTTTTTAAAATAAAAGTCTGGAAGTTAAGCAAGGACATTGCCCATTTGGCAAAGTGGAAGATCTTGGTAGCAGGACTTTGCTCATTTTTCCAGCGACACAGGTGTTTTGCAAAGTGCTTCACAATGGGCTCCACATTATGGTAAACTGACTGCCCATGTATCATCATTTTGTGTGCTGGCATCTTCAGAACTGGAACAGCTTGGGGGTGGGAGAACACCAGCATTTTTGTGTGCTTCCTGCGTCCTGGGGATCGCAGCTGCAAAGGAGAGCAGAGCGCACTTTCTGTTGCATCTCTCAAATATAGTCCTGAATGCAACTTCTGTCATTAAGAAATATTTCCTAAGCAGACTCCATACCCCCCCTTTCCATCTGATAATCATCTCCTTGTGTTTGTGGTAAGTCAACATCCTTCATCTTTGCCTTATGAGGAAAAGCTGTGGCTGTGAGCACTTCGAAATTCCCTCAGTGCTTGCAGATCCCTACGATAACAAACAACAGAAAGCATCTAACATGGTTTTTTCCTTTCCTTACAGAGACAAGCACTTTGCTCGAAAGAGGGCAGCTCCCATACCAGCCTTCTGTCTGTACTATCTACTAAATTACAGCACATGCTTATCTCTCAAATTTGGCAGTGAAGAAAGGAGATGTATAATGCTTCACTCTCCATTTCTGGCTGTTGCAGGGGGAGGAAAGGGCAGAGCTTGTATGACCTAAAGTCATCACACACTGTGTGGGTGTAACTGTAGCCCTTACCCCATCAGGGTACCCCTTACTTCCTTTTGGCTACGAGGTGTTTGGAGCAAACTCAGAGGTCTTTCTTGAATGCAGCATCTCACTGAAGTCCCAGAGCCTCTCATACGCTGCACAGTGGAGGGAGCTGGCCCCAAACTTGTATTTGTGGGGTAACTGAGCAATGCTGAGCACACACACCCAAGGTCTAGGGGGGCACCGAAGTGAGCTTAGCAATTTGTTCCACCATCTTCACTCAGGCAAAGCTTACGGTGATTTATAGCACCGTGGAAAGAGGGCTTAGGCTGTAGGTTTGTCTGAGCATTCACATACAATTGTTTTTCCTGAAGCTCTGAATAAAGTGTCATCATGCTTCTCACCAGGGAAAAATTTTTGGATAAGCTTTTCAGAGAAGCTGAAGAAATGCTATCCAGACACAATTGTTAAACCCAGCTTCAGTTTTGATAGCAGAGCTGCCTTTGTTGGACACATTTTCTGTCTCACCCCACTTTCCTCACCACTCCCCTCTCTTGAAATGGGGAGTCAGTGCCCTCTGACACTGGATAGGCCCAAAGGAAACGCTGCTTCCTCATGCCTGCCTTTTCTGTTAGCAGCAGCTACAGAGAGAACCCAGGGAAGCCATGTGGAACCAAATCTACACAGAGACAGGGCACAGAGATGAGAAATAATGTCATCTTCAAGGAAGTGGCAAGAGGACAGCAGTAGCATTTTCTTACTTTTTCCTCTAAAATACACCTTTCCTATAGCTCTCTATAACTGACTGAGTCCATGAGACTCATTCTGTTTTTCACTGTGAAAACAAAGAGGAGCAGGCAGGCTTAAGGCTGGCAGAAAGATGAGTTGATTTAGGAAATATGAGGAAAACAGCAAGAGGATAACAGAAAAGAGAGAGGGTAAGAAAACAAAGGAGAAGTCAGAACTATGTCGTTTAGAAAAAGAACTGTGGAAAATTAGAAGGCATAGGAGAAAGAGCAGCATTAAAAAAGCACAAGGGAAAATAGGGGGAAAGATAAAATTATGGCTACTACAAAAAAAACCAGAGAGAGTTAGGACATTTTGAAGGGAGGCATAGAGTGGTTTGAAAGGGTATGAATGGGAAAGAGGAAATGCAAGAAGGGGAACCAACACAATGAGTTACATGTTGCTATTGCACAGAAAATGAAAAGCAAAGTGTGCAAGCAAACACAAAAGGAAACCTTGGCCTTACCAGAGCAAACGGGACAGGATGCCACAGGACACAATTTCATCCTTTGTATTAAAGGTAGATGGGTCATGTGAGAAAGCTCTGATCACTCCTAAGAGTACAGTTTTCCTTCCTAGTATCTCCACATCTTCTGAAGGATTTCCTTACCTCCCATTACTACAACATAATATGAAGAAGCAGGTTGTGATTTTGTCAGCTGCAAAGGGTGAACATTTCTCCCTTTTCCTCCTATACACATCAGGCCTGTCCCTACAGGCACAAAGGATTTATTCTTCCCTTTATAAATTACATTACCATCTGAGGAACTGCAATAGCTGCCAAACCCCTCAGAAGCCTGAGACCTCTGCCTCATCCCAACAAGGACTGAAATGAGGCAGGGGAGAGAGGAAGTGAATTATTTTGAAACAAGTGCTGGGGAGGGGGTAGACGGAGTGACCAGGACACACACTGCAGAAGCAAGCAGAACCAAGTCCGAGAAAAGCTGGCAAGTGCTGATATAGGATGATCCATTCCCTGCACCATGCTTGGACAGAGTTATTTGGGAACCTCTGTGGGGAGGGTGAAGATTGCTGATAAGAGCCCTCATCACTTTTCCTCCAAACCAGTTGTAATTCAGAGCCAGCCTATGACTGTGAACACTCCCAGCAAAATCAGATATTGAACCAGGTTTTGGATTGGCTCCACTTGTAGTTTGGGGTTGCCTATGACCAAAGTTGTTCTCACCCAGTCTGGTTCAAGTTCAGCCAAGGGTCTGAAACAGCCCTGGTTCAGGCCTTGCTCAAGGAAAAATCTGGAACAAGTTTTCAGCCTGACTCTGCTGTGTGTGTGTGTGCGAGCAAAGCTGCTCTTCTGTGCTTGCTTGTCACAGAAAATGATGAATTGCAGAAGTACCCATTTGGTGTTAGTCATTCGGTGCAGCAGGAAGGAAGCAGGAAGCCCTTGTGAGCATTAACTTTTCAAAGCAGTTTGCAAAAAAAGCCAAGGCTCTCCTCCCCTGGGCTACATAGCCACACACTGTTCTTTACCTCCTCACCTTAAGGGGCACCTAGTCACAACTAATATTCGCAACTCCTTCAGCCGGAAATATTTGCGTGGTGCAAACAGCTGAGGTATTTGGTGTCAGCCCTTTCTCTGTGCAAGGCGTTTTAAAAGAGGGGAGGGAAGAGGAGCCCTACACTTGCCAAACGGGAGAGGCCTGATTGCGCTCAACAGGTTCAGTTCACGCTGTGACCCTGCCCGGCTTCCTGCTATTCAGATGTGTTACTTCCCCTTTGTGGTAATGGCCTGTGGCAGCCAGCCAGAAAATACTATTAATTTCAGAAGTGGCCTGACAACAAACCCATAGCGAAAAGAGAGGAAGTGGCGGGGAGGCCATCTGTTAACTTCAGCAGAACAGTAGGGACACAGCTATGTAGGTTCTACAAGGAAAGCAGATTAATAATCCACAAAGAGGAAACTGGCTAAAATTATCCACAGACCATATTAAAAAAAAAAAAAAAACAACAAAAAAAAACCAAACAAGGGAGTCACTTGAGCTGCAGCTGGACAGGAAATTGCTAGAGCTGCTTGCAAATCTCCACTTTGAACAGAACAGCATAGGGAATGCCAAGAGCGGAAACCGTTCAAAACTGGATTAGCACAAGCCAAGTTTAACTGCAACCCACTTCTACTTTCACAGTTTATGCACTCAATCTAGGCCACTACTGCATGAGACACTGACTCACTTTTTTCCCATGTTTTGTTTGCATTTCATTTCACACACTTGCAGTTTCTAAAATGACTTCAAATGTGCTTTGGATGCCAGAAGTTCTGCAGAACCTCAGCCGACAGCCCCAGCTGCAGCATCAGCCCCTCAGATTTTGCACACAGATTTTGACACCACACTACCTTGGGCCAGTTATCATCAGGAAGGTTGTTAATGAATATAAGTTGCAGCAGGAAGTTTTGCAATTGCTATAATCCCCCTTTTTCCCTCTGCAGAGACTGAATGGCTTGAAGGGTCCAAAGAGGAAATGAGGCGACTAAGGGTATATAGAGACTTTTCCTCCTTGCCTTCATTAAGTTGCAAGGTGGCGGAATGGCAACAGAAAAATCATTTACAGGCTGCAGATTGCTGATGAATCTCTGTGAAATGAGTTCCTGCCAGACAGCTAAGGAGAGCATGAACCCATCTCCTGGCATCTGTAATAGAGTGACCAAAATTCATAAACAAAGCCAGAAAACAGCAGGCCCTTACTCTTACTAATAAAAGGAAAAAAACGTTATGGCCCAGAGTCAGGTGCATCTCTAGTATAGCAAAGGGATGCTGGAATATTTTGTAATTAGCCTAAAGGCCTTCAAAAGCATTCACTTCACCAAAGCAAGATGACAATCCAGCACATTCACTGTTTATTCATTTAGGCACCCGTGGACCAAAGGGGAAATCAAGGTTTTATTGTCTTAGGGGATATACAAAAGCTATTGAAAGCAATCATTGCCTTTAAACATAACCATATGGGTATGTGCGATTAACCACAACCACACAGAGGGGAAAAGGGGAATAAACCAGCCAGGTTCTCCATAGCCAAAAATAGTTATTTATTTATTAATAATTTAAGGTTTTACATTCTTATAATAAATTCCATCTTAAAACTTTTACACCGTGGATTAGACTCTCCCTTATTGGCAACCATGTGCAAGTTCACTGTGCGTACACACAGGTACAAATGTTCGCACATACTTCCAGTTTTATACAAAAAAAAAAAAAAGACGCAAAATATTGCATTTGAGGTGAAGCTCCCTGAAGAATTTGTACGGAGGTAATGCACTGTTTAGCACATCTGAAAGTTTTAAAAAGTGATCAAAAAATTTTTCGCATTCAAAGAGAAACCTCCTCCCAGATGATCTATTTACAAAAGGTAAGGCAAAAAATTAATTTAATTTAAAAATATATATATATGTGTGTATATATATATATATCATATGGAAACTACATCAAAAACATGAGGAAAGAAAAATCACCACAAGGAAAAGAAAGATATATGAAAGAAGAGACTCTACTTGCTCACAAAACATGATTTGCAAACTTCTCATCATTGCCATTTCTCCCTCATGGAAAGCTTGCTTCAATAAAATTCAGCATGCTGCAAATATATTCTTTGCAATTAAAACAAACAAATAAACAAACAAAGCAGAATTTATGAAAAGAACAAAAACATAGGTGTCCCTTGGATTGATTTCTTGAGTACAAGTGAATTAAGAAAACAAAATGCAAATCAGTTTAAGGTTAACTATTTACATTGATCAAGTAGAATACTACCAAGCTCCCAGCAAACAAGTACTCCAAATACACTAAGCTGAAATCTCTTTCTTTGGCTCCTCTAAATTAAAACAAACAAACAAAAATAACCAGTCTTCACTGAAGACAAAGATGCGTGTCACAGATCTGAGAGCAGAGGGCAGAAGGACAGTTCCAGTCTCTAGAGAACACGTGCCCAGCCTGTCCAGCCTCACCCTACCACACTGGAAGTCCTCGGACCCTGGCTACTGCCCAAGCAGGGATGAACGTACTGCCCACCTGCTGCCTGGTCACCACAGTCCTGCCCAGAGAGCTCACCACGTCCCCTCCCTTTGTAATAGCCAATTCATATTAATTACTCATACTGTGTAACCTTTCCTTGCCTGCACTGGCAGCCACTTTTTAATAGCGGAGGCCAGAAAAAAAGCTGCATTTCTTTATCACTGCCAAAGAGAAACCATTGAGGAGTGATCCCATGAAATGGACAGGAAAAGGGAGGTGGTGAGACCTCACGTGGACTGCAAGGAATCCACCTGGAAGACGTTCTGGTTGGAAGGGGTGGTGAAGTACAGTTGCTGGTTCGGCACTCGATTGTCACAGGGGCTGCTCAGTCCCAGAGTCCGCTCAAAGTCCAGCAGCTGACCCATGAAGTTGAAGTTGGGCGAAATGTTGGACTTCTTCATCTTGACAATATCATAGGCATCGTTCATGGACAAGTTCAGCTTCTGCATGAGGTAGGCCACCGTCACTGTGACCGAGCGGCTGATCCCTGCTAAGCAATGCACCAGGACGCCGCAGTTCTTTCCCCGCGCTTCATCTGTACAGAGAGGCAGAGAAGGACACATAAGACAGGGGGTTGGTAACTGATCTCTCAACACAAATGAGATTAGTATCAAGTAGGAAGAAAGTACAATTCTGATCCCAGCGGCCAGCAGTGCAACTCAAGAGTTAACTTTAGCCACTTAAAATCGGGACAAGAGGAGAATCCACTCCCCCTGCTACCCAAGTCCAAGAGCTGAGAAAACTAAGAATGAGACAAAGGGAGCAGGACACTCTGCATGACACTGTTTTAAAAGTCAGTTTTAAAAGACAGGCTTTTGCCTGGAGATTTGCCTTTAAATTCTTACAGTCCCCTTGCCCCAGCATGGAAATCCTGCAATATGTCACTGAAAGGCTTTATACAGACCAGCAGACTGCAAAGGTCTATTAAATTATTCTCCAACTGTTGTGCAGCTAACAATGGAGGTATTCAGGCATTTTAAAAGAATGAGGGAAGTCACAGGGGACAGCCCATTAGGAGGAACAGGATGTCAACATTGGTTGAAAATGGGTTCCTTTGTAATAGGAAATGCATTACAATGCCTGGAGATTAGTTTCTTTGTGGCTTCCAGCCCACATTTCTTCCTGCTAGGCTCAGATTACCTACATTCTCCACTATTACCGGTATCATTCAACCGGATTACAGCACAGCTCCCCAACAGATAATGCAATGCCCACCCCACCGCACCCCGATGGGGCGATTTGAGTCGTCCCCAAAACGAAGAGAGTGCGGATTTCAACCAGAACTCCTTGGGCCCAAGGGTACAGGTTTCCAGAGCTGACGGGTAATGCCTGAGGGCCGGCTGACCGAGGCACCGAGCCCGAGAGGTATATCATTATTGCCACGAGATTTAATTAAAGCTCTGGCTATATATTTGCCAGGGACACAGCTTATTCATAACTTGCATTTCAAAGCTAAAGTTAGATTCCCAGATCGTTTCTTTTTATTATACTGCTCTTCAGTAACCTCAAGGAAAAAAAAACAAAAACAAACAAACAAAAAACCCCAAAACCAACATCAACAAAAAAAGAAAGGTCAAATAAGCCATCAACCCCAGGCTCATTTGCCCCCCAACCCCCACCACCAGGAAGTGATTTAAGAAGATCCCTCAACCTGCGCAAGGCTCAGTCCCCAGCTCCAACACAAACGAGTCAAGGAGGAATTCCACAGCCAGACAAACCAGGTATGCCTGTGCAACCCTGCAAAGGTCACTTACAATTGACCAGGACTTCTCAATAACCATACAAACAGTCCCCAACAGCCCCTCAACTTAAGCCAGCTTTAAAACCAGAAGACAGGGCATCCCCCTGAGACGGCCATAAATGCTGCTACCGCTTCTCGCCCGAAATCTCACGAATTCTGCAAAAGATACTGGATTCTGCCACTTGACATCTAGCTGTTAGCAAGTAACCGGGTCTCACCGATAAAGGAGATGGCCTCAGGAAAGAACTGAGACAGGTTTTGGCTCCAGTGGTCAGAGATCGGGATCTGTTTGTACTTGAATTCACCGGCGTTTTCAAAGAGATTAGGCAGGTTAGGAGTAACATTCAAGATGTATTTAATGCCGAACTCTTCTAAAACGTCCAAATTAGTGGAGTCCTTGGCACAGCCTAAGTAGAGGTAGGGTAAAATCTCCACCGGAAAGGAAGGCTGGTTGTTGGAGAGAGGGCTGCCATCGGAGTCGGTGGCACTATTGGGGTCTCTGTCAATGTCAGATTCAATGTCGGATGATGAATCGGAGCTGATTCGGAGGCCTCCCAAGCCCAAGACTGGCAAAGGAGGAGAGCTGCTGCTACACGAACTGTCTAGGTTAGTTTCACAGTGCAAGGCGAACTCGGCCTGGAACTTGCTAAAACCACCTGGAGAGAAAAGCAAAGAGGAGAAAATGCAACCTGATATAAGATGACATGTCCACTTACTTCCCTGGCAGAGCCCTGTCTGCAAAGGAGCGTCTGCTTTGCACCCTCCCGAGCTCCGGGAAAAAGAAGAAAATGTCACACTCTCATGCAGACAGTCTAACTTAAAGGAAGGGTTAAGAAAATCGTCCACTGCAGCGGAGGGCTCAGCGCATTCAAGATTAAAGCTCTGTACCGCTTCGCCCTGCGGGGACCTCTGGAGAGGTGTCTCGGCGGCAATTCTTTCTGCCAGGCTCATGCCGGAATCCCCGTTAGCCCTGTCCTCCCCACGCTGCCATAGTGATTTCAGACACCAAGGTTTCTTTAAACAAAGCGAGGATAAGGGGGGGGG